>BPLR01018930.1:0-43859 GCA_021605095.1 Caerostris extrusa
ATGTAAACTGATAACATTGAAAAAAAGACATTTGAGAAATTTATGTAATACTCTAATATAAATAGCATTGGTTTGCACTGGCACTTTCCGAAATTTTTTCAGAAATAATGCAGTTTAACCAACGATTAGGAGATTTAAAAAAATCTATAAATTTAATGCATTTAAAGTATTACCCAGTTTTTCCGTGTAACTTCAGGATATACATAATAGTAGGTATTAGATTATAGACATTATCTCAAAAAGACTGCCGTTGCCAGGACGCGGATTAAACTGTATTCTAAACAAATTTTCTGTCAATATAGTAACGGATATAATTCTTTAATATGAATTTTGATTATTTATCAGACCTTATGTTACAATAATATATATATTTATATAATTAACATATATATTTATATAGCATTTATATAATTAGCATATATATATTTATACATATATACAACACTTTTCTGTATTAAACTAAACGAAATTAAAACAATAAAGAAAAGGTACTTTTTACCTATCCACACGACCACAACCACTGTAATTGCTCCATTCTTTGTTCCTCTCATTAATATACCATGTCCCATTGCTCCAGCACTTTTTGTCACATATTCTATAAATAAAAAATTTTTTGTTTATTACACATAAAAACAATTTACATACTCATTTTTTTTCGTGAAAGCTATTTGAATAAGAAAATAAGGAAAATGAATAAAGAAACCTTCTCAAGTTCTAAATCTTATTATAAACCAAATTAATAGTGTTCATTTCGAATGTTTAAAATTGTATGCATATGGAATGAGGGTAAAACCATATTCCATGACTAAAATATAATTCAGGATGAAATCCTACTCAAAATATGACTGCAAATATAATACAAATTCAATTAAATTAACTGTAAAATTTGAATCTGACTTTACCTGATGAACAATAAGAAGCTCTATGCAGGTCCCTACCCATAATTTTGTCTTGGGAGGGGCTCAACAAAATAAAGTGCAAACACTTATGTCAATAGGCCCTACAATTCAATAGGTCTAAGTAATGGAATATCAGAAATCGAAATTCTATATATTAGTAATTTTTACATTGCACTAATTTGGGTCAAATACATAAATAAAACTAAGACGCATTGACTAAAAAAATTATAATTTAATTTCTAAAAATATTACATAAACAAACTACAGATTAAAAATCAATCCTCTCTTTTCTATTTTTGCCAGCTCATCGATTACATGGTTTATGACAACTTCAATATTTTGATGAATATTTAATAAAACAAACTATGAAAAATAACTGTTCAATCAAAAAATTCAGACACTTTTTATAAGATTGACACATACGAAAAATAAGGATTCATTGAAATACTACATACTTAACAAATAACAATTGCGCCTAAGTGGGAAATGGTGATAAGTTTCAACACGTGCACAAAATTTTACTTATGAGCTTCAAGGTAGTGGGAGACAGGGTTCAAGCCCGACAGCAACCTTCCTGGAGAGCCTAGTTGCATGTATTAACAGTTTATTGCATTTGTACAGTTGATATCTCTAAAAGTCGTTATCCAAACTAAATCAAATCCATTTATTTTACAATGATGAGAAACGACGAAACTTTGCAATTCTATTACTTCTTAAGGCATGAAACGTATACCTGCAACATGGCTTTAACTTTTTAATAGACTGTGTGCTGTATATATGAAATAGTTCAATTATTAAATATATTTGAAGCGAAATTGATATTTTAAACTGATGTGCATTTTGGAAATAAAAACAATTGGCAACAAACATTAATATGTTCTTAAAATTGATTGAATTATATCATGCAAAAGTTTTAGAAAACTAATACGACGATTTATAGCTTTTAAAAAAATATTCAAAGTTTACGATGTCTTTTCCCAATCTACAAATTTAAAAGTGCCATATTAACTAACTCCCGGCACTATAGTCCGTGGTGGACTATGGCCGTCTGATTACTGTTAGACCGGTACCGATTTGAAGTGGGATTTCGAACCACTACAAACATCTATGGCACAACAGGGACTCGGATCCTGTGGCACCGATACCCAGAGTGCTAGTCACTTGGTCATCCGGTCCCACAGTCCTTTATTTAAAAAAAAAAATAATATTTTAAAAGTACGCCTGCTTGTCAAATATATAAATATACGAAACGCATATCACTTTATCACAATGTGACTGACATTTAAAAATGCACAAAAAAAATTGAATAATGAGAATGCATTTATTTGTTGGGATGGCAGAATGTTTTTTAAATTAATGGATTTAGAATAAACAAACAAAATAATTTTCAAGACACGTTGATGAAATTGATCGTATCACTAAAACACAACAAAAAAGTGTGTTAATATTCTTTTTACTATCACTTTAATGTTTGTTGCAGACATCTTATGCACACTTCACTTGTTTTGAACAAAGAATACTGACATTTTAATAACTACACATAACTTACAGCTAATCGAATGTCAGCAGTAAAATTTGATGTATTATTTAAAATACTACGCATACGTATTATAAAAACAAGAACTAAAATTAAAAAATTTGAAAGACATGAATGCTTTCTTGCCATCGTCGGAAAAAGTTACATTAAACTATTTTAATTACCTATGAATATAAAGTCATATTAAAAATTTATGCACACTTATTAAAACATTGCTACGCAGTTTTCTTGAAAAAAATAATTAAAATTTGATAAAATTATTTAATTATAATGCAACAAATAGTGTAATTTTTTGTGAAGCAAGATAGAATTGACATAAAAAGGAAGAAATAGGGCCGCTAACTCTTTGATCGCATTTACATTAGAATTTATTTATATTCAACAGAGTGGGAGTTCGGATAGTCATGTGGGCTGGTTGAGTTTAGGGCAAGAGGAAAGTCCCTAATGGTGGGCGACAGCCTTTTATTTACATATACAAAGACTACTACTACACCACATCACTATGCCTAGAACTGAGTTGCCTTTACAGTTTGGGAATGGTGTGGATGGGCTTTGTGATGCGCTACAGCCATATCAGACCGGGACCTACGACTTAAAGTGGTTTCCGAACCACTACAAACTTGAATGGCACCACCGGGTTTAGATTCCGAAACCTGTGGTACCGAGCATCAGGCGCTAGCCACTCAGCCATTAGGCCCTACATACACAAACAAGAAAATTTTTATAGACGCAAAAGAAACTATTTTCAATTCTTCGTTCTCCTCCGCCTCCTGATGGCCAATTGGCTAGCGCTCTGGCCTTTGGTACCACAGATACCAGGTTTAAATCCTGCCGATGGCATGGATGTTTGTGAGTGGAGCTCACATTCCACGTTAAACTGTAGCTCCTGGTCTAATTTGCCTACCGAGTGCATAAAATGACCGTAGTGCGACAAACCAAACTTCTGGCTCGATATGGGTGAAAGTTGTAGGTAAAGGACTGTCTTCAGAAAATTGGCGGTGTTCGGTCAGGTGTTCTGTGTATATGTCCTTCGACGATGATCATGTTACTGACGCACAGATTCTTCAAGGTATTAATGTAAGACTTTGAACAAAATTTTCTGATTAAGGACTCGTTTGGTGGATGCCAACCTCAAAGACTCCAATATGAAGGGAACCACAGTGGCTTCAAGTTCAGGCTCTTGAAATTCCTGTACTTTATCAGTGTACTTCTCGAGTTTCCTTTTACCAACTCTCTCTTGGGCGGAGACTCTGTTGTTTAAAGGAATTGTAGTAACTACTAGTTGTATTTATTATTATTCTCGACAATGAGGTTGGTAATATTCTGGTGCTTGCCAATAATGAGCTATCTCGAAGCAATTATGCCTCAGCTGCCATTCCCTTGAGATTATCCCACAATGGTTACTGATGTGAGGAAGAGTTTCTATTGGTTCAGGACAGCATCTGCATATTCAGTCGTTGCCTGTTTTCCCGGCAGTACTCTATTAGAGAGGTACCAAGTTCAGCCTTGCTTTATGATGAACAGCTAGTCTGTAATAATGCAATTTTCTTTTCAATACAGGAAAAACTGTTTTATCATGATTTACCAAAGAAGTCCAATTATTCTTCGGTAAATTTATATTTTATTATTATATTCTCATTGAATTTTTTTTTGTAAGTATATTTTTTAAGTACATATTTGTCCATATATACTATATAGTTAAGTTAATATTTAATCTTAAAGAAATTAAAAAATATCACTAACGCAGTGCTTTTTAGAAAATACGTTTTTTGGCGATCGATGATTGTGAAATATTTTAATACTAATTACAAAAACTGATTTTTAAATAATGCTCGAAATGTACACCACAGATAAAAAAAACGGCCCAAATTTTTTTTTTTCTTCATTTAAGAACAATTTTCAGAAATTGCCAATCAAATAAATAAAGAAAAATGGGGCAGCTTCTGCTGGGATGGATCACTGGTAGGTATAAGTCTGACTTGGCTCTGAGTCACTGAAAAGGAGGACAGTGCAGAGGATTTTGACGGACCAGATGACCACATTTTGATGACCAGAGGAGTTTTAAGGCTCCTTCCCACCGAGGCGTCAGGCGGCGACGCGACATGCGGCAGGCGAGAAAATTTTTCGACCCCTTCACAACGAAACGTCAGAAATAGCATTACGCCTATTGAAGCTCCGCTTCGAGTTGAAAGTTGGTCAACTCGAAGCGGTTCATTTCAAACCGGTTTTGGCGAAGTGGACAGGCTAGTGATTGGTCAAATCTTGTCGCTTAAATCTTCTCGCCTCTGTGGGCACGAGCTTTTAGGAAGAACTACGTCGTGTTTACGTGTCGTATGGGAGAAAACCCGGAAAAACTCCCACATGGTGATTACCTGGTTACTAACGAGGCAAGATGCTGAATATCACAAACGCCATCGAGACTACTCGTTTTGAAACAGTGTCTACAAAAATACAACCACAGGATTCAACCTAATCCTATTGCTAACTAGAAGCGCACGTTACCACTGAGCCATGAGTTGGTTACAGAACAAAAGTACATAAATAAATTTATGAAAATGTCCACTGAAAAAAATTTTGTCTTGTATTATGTAGCAATATGCGGGCCGGGTGTGAATGAACAGGATTCTTTCCTGTGTAGGATCTGGGTTAGAATAGCCCCACTGTAGCCCATGCATGTGATAAAGGGCGATTAAAAGGAGTATCTAGTGCCCTGGGGTATAACCAGGTGGGGTAAAGTCAGGTGTCTCTCTAGGTTGCCCCATGTCTGTGAGCCGCATGGTCAAGGACAAAAAGAAGCTGCATTTTTCACCCATTATTATGACTGGTCAGTTAACACGGGTTCTTGGACTTAGTCTAGATGTTGTTGTTGACCAAGTGGAATAAAAAACAACAACAGTAATATGCAAGTTGAGAAGCTTTATTAGCAATGTACGAAAAGCAAGCTTTGAAAAATAAATGTTCATTTACAACTTATATGCCTTATTTATGCTTTCATAATAATATTAATTAATTTTAATACGATTTATTAATGCCTATAGGCCGTAATTCTACTAATGCAATATTTAATTCACCCCTTTCACAACAAACAACTGAAAGGTCCTGAAAATATCCTGCATTATGCATGAGAGGATCTATTCTTACAAGACAAGGCTACTCAAACTGTTTACAAACACACACAGCGTCTCATTAGATAAAACGAACTTGCGTCCGAATCTTCCTATTGTGTCACCAATACTATTAAAACATTAGGAAAACAGAACTACAAACAGAAACACCTAAATTTAATAGCAGTACTTAGAAAGAATGGAACTTAAGCTGCAAGAATTTCGATTCAATGCAAAAGTATTCCAAACGAGAAATAAGTGGATCATCTGATACAATGGTAGAGCATTGATTTTGCCTTCATTAAGCTAAAAGTAAACAGAAGTTTTCAAGAACTGTGTTTTAATCACATTTATTTTCCCGATTTACCGGGTTTTGTTCTTTTCTGATTAGTATCACCTTTTAAGAAAGTTAACGAGGTTTATTAGCTTTATTTATTCCAAGTCTTTCAGATAAACTAAGTACGAAAATAGCGATTACCATAAACTTATTAAATGGCTAATTGGCGCTGTATACATAAAATATTTCAATAGAGCATATGAAGTATATTTATTTTACAAAATTTTATTGTTTTAGAGAATTAATATGCTTCTAAGAAAACAATTTTTACCTCATTTTTCGTCTCGGCAAACCTGTTTGTTTAAAGAATGCAGCTTGATATTTGCAAAGTGAATTAAACCTTTCCAAATAATAAAGTCGATTAAATTATTCATTTATTCTTAAATATTTATCATTGATAAATTAATCCATTAAATGAATAAATAAAATTCCGTAATAACAAATAATGTTTATAATTCCTCTGGAAAATGTATATTTTTAATAAATCATTTAAGGGTATTTGATATTTGTATGTAGTAAATTTAGAAACAAACAATGCATCTATTATTAACCAATTCATTTAAAAATTTCGAAACTACAATATTTTTTTTAAAACTGCATTCTTGTTATTTCAAGTATATGAAATTTAAAGTAATTAAAAATAAAATAAAAAAAAATTTCAAAAGATTTAAAATAAATTTTTTCTTACGTATTTTTTGATATTTTTTTGTTTTTCAGAGTTTTTGTTAGCATATTTTACAAATTTATTGACAAGAAGGATTTTGCAATTAAACAATATTTTTAAAACAGCATTCTTGTTATTTCACCTAAATACATTTAACGTAAATAAAAAATACTACCTTTACTATACTAAAATACTACTGCATATCTAACCCATCAGGAGCAATCTGAGTAACGAGGCATCACAAACGCACAACTGAACATCACAAACGCCACTGAGTTTCCTCTGTTTGAAGAAGTGTCTACAATGCCACCAGCGGATTGAATCTCATTCTAATGCTCACCAATGGCACACGTTTCCACTGAGCCACGAATTGGGCAGAACTAAACTACATAAATTCATTTATGAAAACAAAGGTCCACTGAAAAATGTTGCTGGTTATATTATTAAGTAATATGTGAATTGAGAAGCTTCATTATCAATCTAAGAAAAGTAAAAAATTGAAAAACAAATAAGCATATGTTTTATTAAAAAACGCTTTAATTAATCATTTACAACCTGAATGGAATAAATGTTCATTTTACAACCTATACGTTTTAATAATGTTTTGAATAATTAATAATAATTAATTTTTAATATGATTTATTAATAGTTATATGCTTTAATAATACTAATGCAATATTTAATTGACCCCCCCTTTACAACAAACTACTGAAATGATCCTGAAAATATCCTACATTATGCATGAGAGGATCCATTCTTACAAGACAAGGCTACTCAAACTGTTTACAAACACACACGGCGTCTCATTATATAAAACGAACTTGCATCCGAACCTTCCTATTGCGTTACCAATACTATTAAAACATTAGGAAAACAGAACAACAAACAGAAACACCTAAATTTAATAGCAGCACTTAAGCAAGCTGCAAGTCTTTCGATTCAATGCAAGTATTCAAACGAGAAATAAGTGGATCTTCTGATACAATCGAAAAGCATTGATTTTGCCTCCGTTAAGCTAAAAAGTAAACAGAAGTTTTCAAGAACTGTGTTTTAATTACATTTATTTTTCCCGGTTTACTGGGTTTTGTTCTTTTCTGATTATTATCACCTTTTAAGAAAGTTAATGAGGTTTTATTAGCTTTAAAGTTTATTCAAGACTTTCGGATAAACTAACTACGAAAATAGCGATTACCATAAACTTACTAAATGGCTAATTGGCGCTGTATACATAAAAGTTTTCAATAAAGCGTATCAAGTATATTTATTTTACAAAATTTTATTGTTTTAGAGAATTAATATGCTTCTAAGAAAACAATTTTTACCTAATTTTTCGCCTCGCCAAATCTGTTTGTTTAAAGAATGCTGTTTAATATTTTCAAAGTTAATTAAGTTTTCTAAGCAATAAGACGAATAAATTGTTAATATATCCTTAAATATTTACTATTGATAAATTAACCCATTAAATGAATAAATTAATTTCCTGTAACAAATAATGCATATTAATTCCTCAGGAAAATATATCTTTTTAACAAATCCATATGGGTAGTTGATGTTTGTATATAGCAAATTTAAAAACAAACAATGCAGCAATTGTTAACAAATTTATTTATAAGAAGGTTTTGAAACTAAACAATATTTTTTAAAATCGCATTTTTTGTTATTTCAGTTAAATAAAATTTAAAGTAATTAAAAATAAAATGGAAAAATTGCAAAAGATGTAAAATAAATTTTTGCTTCCGCATTTTTATGATATTTTTGTTTTTATGTGTTTTTTGTTAGCTATTGTTAACAATTGTATTGATTAGAAGGTTTTGAAACTAAACAATATTTTTAAAACAGCATTCTTGTTATTTAACCTGAATACATTTAATGTAAATAAAAATATTACCCCTACTATACTAAAATACTACTGTATTTCTAACCCACCAGGAGCAATATGCGAAACGGAGCAATATGCTGAACATCACAAACGCCATTGAGTTTGCTCGTTTTTTGAAAAAGTGTCTACAACAATGCCGCCAGCACATTGAACCTCATTCCTAATGCTCTCCAGCGTTTCCAGTGAGCCGCGAATTGGGCAGAACTAAACTACATAAATTCATTTATGAAAAGAACAAAGATCCACTGAAAAAATGCTGCTTGTTATATTCTGAAGTAATATGCGAATCGAGAAGCTTCAATATCAATGTACGAAAAGCAAGCATTGAAAATGCATTCTCATTTACAACCAATAAGCTTTATTAATGTTTTAACAATTAATAATAATTTTTAATATGCTTTATTAATAATATATGCTTTAATAATACTAATGCAATATTTAATTGACCCCTTTACCACAAACTACTGAAAGGGCCTGAAAATATCCTACATTATGCATGAGAGGATCTATTCTTACAAGACAAGGCTACTCAAACCGTTTACAAACACACACAGCGGCTCATTAGATAAAACGATCTTGCATACGAACCTTCCTATTGTGTCTCCAATACTATTAAAACATTAGAAAAACAGAACTACAATCAGAAACACCTAAATTTAATAGCAGCACTTAAGGAAGCTGCAAGTCTTTCGATTCAATGCAAGTATTCCAAACGAGAAATAAGTGGATCTTCTGATACAATCGTCAAGCATTGATTTTGCCTCCGTTAAGCTAAAAGTAAACAGAAGTTTTCAAGAACTGTGTTTTAATTACATTTATTTTTCCCGATTTACCGGGTTTTTGTCCTTTTCCGATTATTATCACCTTTCCGCCTTTTTAAGAAAAGTTAATGAGGTTTATTAGCTTTAAAGTTTATTCCAAGACTTTTGGATAAACTAACTACGAAAATAGCGATTACCATAAAACTTATTAAATGACTAATTGGCACGGTATTCATAACAATTTTCAATGGAGCGTATGAAGTATATTTGTTTTACAAACATTTTATTAATTTAGAGAATTAATATGCTTCTAAGAAAACACAAATTTTTACCTAATTTTTCGCCTCGCCAAATCTGTTTGTTCAAAAAGAATGCAGCTAAATATTTATAAAGTTAATTAAACTTTTCCAGATAATAAAACGATTTAAATTACTTATTTATTCTTAAATATTTACCATTGATAAATTTATCCATTAAATGAATAAATAAAATTCCTGTTATAAAGAATGCTTATAATTTCTCAGGAAAATGTATATTTTTAATAAATCACACATGGTTGGTGGTTGTTTGCCTATAGCAAATTTAAAAAAAAAACAATTTATCTATTTTAACAAATTTATTTAAAAGGTTTCGAAACTAAACAATATTTTTTTTAAACAGCATTATTGTTACTTCCCTTGAATACATTTAAAGTAAGTAAAAATACTACCCTTACTATACTGAAATACTACTGCACATCTACCCCACCAGATAGTCTGACTCACGAGACATGATATTCAACATACCAAACGCCAATGTGCCTCTTCTTTTTGAAACATTATCTACAACAATGCCGCCAGCAGATTGAACCTCAGCTCTAATGCTCACCAGCGGCGAGTTGCCATTGACCCACGAGTTAGCCGAAACTAAAGTACATAAATTTATTTACAAAAAGAACAAAGGTAACCTGAAAAAAAAATTGCCTTCTGTAATATGCGAATCGAGAAGCTTCATTATCAATGTAAGGAAAGTAAGCATTGAAAAACAAATGTTCATTCACAACCTATATGTTTTATTAATGATTGATTCTTTTTAATTCTAATCGTGCAATATTTAATTGGCCCCTTTTACAACAAACTACTGAAAGGACCTGAAAATATCCTACATTATGCATGAGAGGATCTATTCTTACAAGATAAGGCTACTCAAACTGTTTGCAAACACACACAGCGTCTCATTAGATAAAACGAACTTGCATCCCAACCTTCCTATTGTGTCACCAATACTATTAAAACATTAGGAAAACAGAACTACAAACAAAAACACCTAAATTTAATAGCAGCACTTAGACAGAATAGAACTTAAGCTGCAAAGTCTTTCGATTCAATGCAAGTATTCGAAACGAGAAACAAGTGGATCTTCTGATACAATCGTGGAGCATTGATTTTTCCTTCGTTAAGCTAAAAAAGTAAACAGAAGTTTTCAAGAACTGTGTTTTAATCACATTTATTTTCCCGATTTACCGGGTTTTGTTCTTTTCTGATTATTATCACCTTTTAAGAAAGTTAATGAGGTTTATTAGCATTAAAGTTTATTCCAAGACTTTCAGATAAACTAACTTCAGAAAATAGCGATTACCATAAACTTATTGAATGGCTAATTGGCGCGGTATACATAGAATATTTTAAATAGAGCGTATGAAGTATATTTATTTTACAAAATTTTTATTGTTTTACAGAATTAATATGCTTCTAAAGAAAACAATTTTTTACCTCATTTTTCGTCTCGGCAAACCTGTTTGTTTCAAGAATGCAGCTTGATATTTGCAAAGTTTATTAAACCTTTCCAAATAATAAAGCGATTAAATTATTATTCATTTATTCTTAAATATTTATCATTGATAAATTAATCCATTAAATGAATAAATAAAATTCCTGTAATAACAAATAATGCTTATAATTCCTCAGGAAAATGTGTATTTTTAATAAATCATATAAGGGTATTTGATATTTTGTATATAGTAAATTTAGAAACAAACGATGCATCTATTATTAACCAATTTATTTAAAATATTTCGAAAACTAAGCAATATTTTTTTAAAACTGCATTCTTGTTATTTCAAGTATATAAAATTTAAAGCAATTAAAAATAAAATAAAAAAATTCAAAAGATTTAAAATGAATTTTTGTTTACGTATTTTTTTTTTTTTTTTGATATTTTCTTTTGTTTTTCAGAGTTTTGTTAGCATATTTTACAAATTTATTGCAATTAAACAATATTTTTTTAAAACAGCACTCTTGTTATTTCACCTAAATATATTCAACGTAAATAAAAATACTACCTTTACTATACTAAAATACTAATGAATTTCTACCCCATCAAGTAATCTGAGTAACGAGGCATCACAAACGCACAACTGAACATCTCAAACGCCATTGAGTTTCCTCTGTTTGAAAAAGTGTATACAAGCGGCCACCAGACGATTGAATTTTTATCCCTAATGCTCACCAACAGCACACGTTCCACTGAGCCACGACTTGGGCAGAACTAAACTACATGAATCCATTTATGAAAACAAGGTCCACTGAATGTTGCTGGTTATATTATTAAGTAATATGCGAATTGAGAAGCTTCATTATCAATCTAAGAAAAGTAAAAATTGGAAAACAAATATTCATTTGCAACCTGTATGTTTTATTAATGAATGATTCTTTAATTCTAGTAATGCAATATTTATATTGACCCTTTACCACAAACTGCTGAATGGAATAAATGTTCATTTACAACCTATATGTTTTAATAATGCTTGAATAATTAATAATAATTAATTCTTAATATGCTTTATTAATAGTTATATGCTTTTAATTCTACTAATTCAATATTTAATTTACCCCCCTTTACAACAAACTACTTTATGATCCTGAAAATATCCTACATTATGCATGAGAGGATCTATTCTTACAAGACAAGGCTACTCAAACTGTTTACAAACACACACGGCGTCTCATTATATAAAAACGAACTTCATCCGAACCTTCCTATTGCGTTACCAATACTATTAAAACATTAGGAAAACAGAACAACAAACAGAAACACCTAAATTTAATAGCAGCACTTAAGCAAGCTGCAAGTCTTTCGATTCAATGCAAGTATTCTGAAAGAGAAATAAGTGGATCTTCTGATACAATGGTCAAGCATTGATTTTGCCTCCCGTTAAGCTAAAAAGTAAACAGAAGTTTTCAAGAACTGTGTTTTAATTGCATTTATTTTTCCCGGTTTACTGGGTTTTGTTCTTTTCTGATTATTATCACCTTTTAAGAAAGTTAATGAGGTTTATTAGCTTTAAAGTTTATTCCAAGACTTTCAGATAAACTAATTTACGAAAATAGCGATTACCATAAACTTATTAAATGGCTAATTGGCGCTGTATACATAAAATATTTCAATGGAGCGTATCAAGTATATTTATTTTACAAACTTTTTATTATTTTAGAGAAATAATATGCTTCTAAGAAAACAATTGTTTTACCCAATTTGTGAAACCTGTTTGTTTTTAAGTATGCTCGTTTAATATTTACGAAGTTAATTAAATTTTTCCAAACAATAAAGTCGATTAAATTGTTAAATTATTCCTAAATATTTACATTGATAAATTAAACCATTAAATGAATAAATAAAAACTACTTTTTATAACAACTAATGCATATAATTCCACAGGAAAATGTATATTTTTCATAAATCACATTTGGTTGGTGGTTGTATGCCTATGGCAAATTTAAAAGGACACAATGTAGCTATCGTTAACAAATTTATTTAAAGGGTTTCGAAACTAAACATTTTTTAAAACATCATTCTTGTTATTTCACGTAAATGAAATTTAAATTAATTAAAAATAAAATGGAAAACTGCAAAAAGATAGAAAATAAATTTTTGCTTACATATTTTTTTATAATATTTTTTGTTCTTATGAGTTTTTTGTTAGCTATTGTTAACTATTTTATTCATAAGAAGGTTTTTGAAACAAACAATATTTTTCAAAAGATGCATTCTTGTCATTTCATATAAATGAAATTTATATTAATTAAAAATAAAATGGAAAAATTGCAAAAGATATAAAATAAATTTTTCTTAGGTGTTTTTATTAATATTTTTTTTTTTTCTCAGAGTTTTGTTACCTATTGCTAACAAATTTATTGATAAGAAGGTTTTGAAACTAAATAATATTTTTTTAAAACAGCATTCTTGTTATTTCACCTGACTACATTTAACGTAAATAAAAATACTACCCCTAATATACTAAAATATCACTGCATTTATTCTCCACAAGGCAATTTGACTAACGACGCAAGATACTGAACATCACAAACGTCAATGAGTCTACACGTTTTTGAAAAGTATCTACAACAATACCGCCAGTAGGTTGAAACTCGGCTCTAATGCTCACCAGCGGCGAGTTGTCAGTGACCCACGAAGTTAGTCAAAACTAAAGTACATAAATTCATTTATGAAAAAAATAAAGGAACACTGAAAAAAAATGTTGTATGTTGTATTATGAAGTAAATATGCATATTGAGAAGCTTCCATATCAATGTAAGAAAAGTAAACATTGAAAAACAAATATTCATTTGCAACTTATATTCCTTATTAATGAATAATTGCTTTTTTATTCTAATAATGCAATATTTAATTGGTCCCTTTTACAACAAACTACTGAAAGGACCTGAAAATATCCTACATTATGCATGAGAGGATCTATTCTTACAAGACAAGGCTACTCAAATCGTTTACAAACACACACAACGGCTCATTAGATAAAACGATCTTGCATCCGAACCTTCCTATTGTGTCTCCAATACTATTAAAACATTAGAAAAACAGAACTACAAACAGAAACACCTAAATTTAATAGCAGCACTTAAGCAAGCTGCAAGTCTTTCAATTCAATGCAAGTATTCCAAACGAGAAATAAGTGGATCTTCTGAAACAATCGTAAAGCATTGATTTTGCCTCCGTTTAGCTAAAAAGTAAACAGAAGTTTTCAAGAACTGTGTTTTAATTACATTTATTTTTCCCGGTTTACCGGGTTTTGTTCTTTTCTGATTATTATCACCTTTTAAGAAAGTTAATGAGGTTTATTAGCTTTAAAGTTTATTCCAAGACTTTCAGATAAACTAACTACGAAAACAGCGATTACCATAAAACTTATTAAATGACTAATTGGCGCGCTATACATAACATTTTTCAATGGAGCGTATGAAGTATATTTATTTTACAAAATTTCATTATATTAGAGAATTAATATGCTTCTAAGAAAACAATTTTTACCTAATTTTTCCCCTCGCCAAATCTGTTTGTTTAAAGAATGCAGCTAAATATTTATAAAGTTAATTAAACTTTTCCAGATAATAAAACGATTTAAATTACTTATTTATTCTTAAATATTTACCATTGATAAATTAATCCATTAAATGAATGAATAAAATTCCTGCAATAACAAATAATGCATATAACTCCTCTGAAAAACGATGTTTGCAGATAGCAAATTTAAGAACAAACAATGCAGCTATTGTTAACAAATTTATTTATAAGTAGGTTTTGAAACTAAACCATATTTTTTAAAACAGCCTTCTAATTATTTCGCCTTAATAAAATATAAAGTAATTAAAAATAAAATGGAAAATTGTAAAGATAAAAAATTAATTTTTCCTTACGTATTTAAAAAATTTTTTTGTTTTGTTTTTTATGAATTTTGTTAGCTATTGTTAACAAATTTATTTATAAGAAGGTTTTGAAACTAAACAATATTTTTTAGGACCGCTTTCTCATTATTTCGCCTAAATAAAATGTAAAGTAATTAAAAATAAAATGGAAAAATTTTAAAAGATAAAAATTAATTTTTGCTTACGCATTTTTATATTTTTTTTTTTGTTTTTATGAGTTATTGTTAAAAAATGTATTTATAAGAAGGTTTTTGAAACTAAACAATATTTTTTAAGACCATAATTTTTGTTAGTTTACTTAAATAAAATTTAAAATAAATAAAAATAAAATTGAAAAATTGAAAATGATATAAAATTAAATTTTGCTTACGTATTTTTATAATATTTCTTTTTTGGTTTTTATAAAGATAAAATCTATTGAATTTTTAGAAAACATATTTTTAAAAAGTTGAATCTAGAATTCAAAATCTCATTTTAATGCTCCAATTTAATTATGTATTATAATTAATTATGCTTATTTAATTTATTTTGATATCATTTTATAATGCATTTATTAAAATTATATTGAAGTCAGTAATTTTCAGTACAAATTATGACATGGTAATCTGAAAAATACGTTATAATTAAATCAATGGAAAATATAAGTTCGAACAAACGTTTATATTTTTCCCTTGGTTAGAGTAACAAAAACAGATTTTATTAATAAACTTTTCAAACAGATGGCGGCAACAGTTTTAAATGACTTCATGAGAGATTTAAGCCAACAAATAATCGGAAAGTTCAAAGAGTTCTACTGTTTAGACGGAAGCAAAGTTCTGAGATAGTAGTTTTAGTTTTCTCTTGGGAGAAGGTTAAATATGTAAACAACCCACGGTATGAAAAGATTTCTCGAATTAGAAACACCCTGGGATCATCTCGGTCCTCTTCAAACAAAATCTTTGATGTTGAAAAGCAAGTATATACTTGTAATTCCAACTATTTTAATTTTGAAAAGAGTTGTTGACATTTTTGTTTTGTTTTAGGAAAGAGTGCAGGTGTTAAAGAGACAAGAAGATTTTACATTCAAACAAAAATATATTTGTGAATCATTTATGCACAGCAGGATGGCAATGGTGCGTACATTTATGAACTAAAATGGATCAGTCTTTGAAGTTGCAAGTTAAAACTTGGAGTATCATTTTATGTTTCTAAAAGTTTGAAATGAATGCTAATTTTTGGGTTTAGTTAGTGAATAAATATTTTCAAATGCATATATCAGAAATTGAAAATTATTTACGATCGGAGATTAAAATATTACCTATCTAACTTCCTGTCAATACAGCTGGTGTTGACCATGGCGTTCTGCCTACTGGCAGATTACAGAACAGATGTTGTCCGAACGTTTTTACGGGGTAGAATTGTCAGCCCTATACCATATTAGATCGGGGACCTAAGGTTTTGAATTGGATTGCGAACCAGTACAAACATTGCATGGCACAGTCTGGGTTCGAAACCTATGGCACCTAGCGCCTAGTCACTCGACAATCAGCCCCCCCCCCGTCATTTATTACATTAGATAAAAATATTTTAAAATTTTTGTTTACCATACATATAAATATATGAATCACATATTTAACAAAATATTAACAAAAAATATTCGGTTCAAAGAGTTTTAGATTATTAGAGATTGGACACACTAGCTTTTGTCACACTAACAGGGATGTAAAGTAGCGATAAATTACATCCATTTATTACCTCTTATTTTTCTTCAATGGCGTAACAGCATCCCATGGTGGGCCAAGGCCCTCTGCCTACTGGCAGATTTCGAGACGGAATATGTTTCTTTTTTATGGGGTAGGGTTGTCATCCCTACGCCCAACGTCAATCATATTAGACCGGACCTACGGTTTTAATGGATTTCGGAACCACTACAAACATCCATGACAGCGCCGGGACTGGTACTGTAAAGCTGTGGCACCAAGGCGCCAGAACGTTAGTCACTCAGCCATAAGGCCCCACCTTAAAATACTATATAAATCAACGATTGTAAATTAGAAAGCATGTTTTTCTATCTTCGAAATTTAAAAATTTCAAACCATCAGGACACAGATAACACTTATACATTTTTTCAATAATGTAGGTATATAATAATCTAGAACTTTTATAACTTTTTTTTTTTTTGTAAAAAATGGTTTGAGAATAAATGAATGTTGTTACAAACTTTTCAGGACACAGGCCCTTAATACATTTTTTTCAGTAATGGAGGCACATAATAATCTAGAAAAAAAAATTTGTAAATAAAAGATACTTTGAGACAAAATGATTCATGTTACAAACTTTTTAAAAGCTAACACTCCTTTATTTTTAAATGAAATACATATTTTAATTGAAGATAAAAGTACTAACTTAAAGACTCAAAGTGTGAGTTACCAAAAACTCTTAGTTTGAAATACTAATTATTTAAAAAAATATTTTACCATAAACTGGTTTTTACTACTTGAATTCCTTGTCCAAATCCTAGTTTTTACTACTTTTACTAGAAAGAAATAAAAAATATGAAATGTTTAGAATAACATTTACTTTCTTTTTAAAATTTTACATCTAAAGAAAAGAATTATATTTCCAGTTGGGAAAGAAATTTTATTTTTTCATGTACAAAAACGATCGGAGCTATTCGGTTTTAGGGGGTGAAACACATGTTTTACTACTCGAATATTCAAAAAGTAATGGAAAAGCAAGGATTCTATTCTTCAAGACGCCCTACGCTAGAAGAATATTTTTTATAATGTTGTTTGAGGACCTAAAATGTATTTTAGTTCAAACAAAATTGTAAAATATTCTTTTCCTCCATGTATTGATATTTACCGTGCATTTTCTTGAAAGGCAAAATATATAGTAAAACCTTTAAATATTCCTTTTTTTTATTTTAATGCTAATTTAAAGCCATTATTATTATTACTGTCTAAAAATCGTATATTCAAATTGTTTAGACATTTTATGAATTTTTATATTACTGTTATATTCATATTTTATTTGGTAAATAATCGTTGGAAATCTGTATATTATTGTGAAATTTTCAGATTTGTAAAACATTTGGTTAATTAATCGTTGGAAATCTGTATATTACAGTAAAATTTTATATTTGTAAAAATATTTGGTAAACAATCATTGTGAATCTGCATATCCCTGGTAAATTTCATATTTCTAAGAAAAATTGAAAAATAATCGTTGTGAATCTGTATATTACTGTTAAATTTCATATTTTTAAAAATTTGGTAAATAATTGTTTATAAGTTAATTAATAAATTTTTATCCTTTAAATTGTGCACCGTATCTGCTTCGTTATGCAAAGTGCTTGTGTAGTGTAAAATTAAGGCATTGTCTCACTCAGTGAACTTGGCGTATTTATAATTGCATTGTTAGAAATTCTACGAATCTTTTGTTACGTGCGTTTATTGTTTAATAACATGAATTTTAGTATAATTTTGTATCTTTTGAAAGTAAACTTTTACTTATTTGAAAAGTTCCCTACTCATCAATTAAACGTGTATAAATTAAATGTGTCCGGATAATTCTTAACAAGGATATAAAAATAATAGTACTGTAGTATTGGGGATTGGAGCAACTCGATTGTAACTGGATGTGATTTGGGTTGAGACTTGAGACGCAGGTTTGAGAATTCACAGCTTTATTTACACACGAACAAACACCACATATATACAATTAACGACAGGCAATATTTAACATATTAAAAGACATATAATTATAGATTCGCGGAAGGACCTATGTAAAGGAGGCTCAAAATATACCCCATCCCTGAGTGAGAGTCGGTAGGTTGCATTAAATGTATTTCTCTCGGTGTGAGACTATAAACTACTACTACTACATCACACCACACCACATCACATCACACCACATCCCCGTGCCTAGAGCTGAAGTGCCCTTTTTACAGTTTGGGAATGATGTGAGTGAGAATTTTGACTGGGCTCTGTGCCGCTCTACGACCGTTGAGACCGGGACCTACGGCTAAATATGAGACTGGGATCTACGACTTAAAGTGGATTCCGAAAGCCTACAAACATCCATGGCATCGCCAGGATTCGAACCCGAAACCTGTGGTACCGAGCGCCAGAGCGCTAGTCACTCGGCCATCAGAGAGACTATAAACTAAACGTTTCTCAACAGAAGCGCGTGGTTGTGCTGTACTTTCTCTCGGCTGAGTGTCTGGAGGCCTACTGACCATTTCACCTGAACGCCACAGGGGGAGCTCTTGCCAGTGCGTAGGAGGAAGCACTGTTACAATACTATTTTCGTTATTTGATGTTACATATTTTACGTAATGTTCCTTATAAAATCTTTATAAATATTTCATTTGAAAAGAGATCACAGCATTCATCATGAGCACATAAGGAATTATGAACACGATATCCTGGATATTAAATTTCCAAAATAGGGAAATACTGTTGTACAAAAAATAAATAATAAAATTTTTTTGATAATAATTATATTTGTGCTATAACACACAGTAACATAGTAACAAAACATAAATATTCCATTTCTTCATCTTATATACATATTTTAAGAGTTTGTTTTTTTATCTGTATGTTTGATACTCCTTACTAAAATGTTGTTCAATTATTTTTATTTCCGAATCTCAGAATAGCTGAATTTCATTTTTACTTGACATTCACCTAAATAATGTTTAGCTGAATGTCAAATAAAATGGTTAATATTTTTTTATACGAGAATATAAATAAAACAGTTGAAATGAATATTTAGTAACAAAATAGCAATTAAAATTGGCACACAAAAGTTTCCAGAAAATCTTAAGCTCTTAATTTTACAAAAAGTATTATTTTCAATACACTTTAAACAACGTTAAGCAAAACAATTAAAAATTTTAAATTAAAAAAAAAAATATTCTCATACATGGATATAAATAGCAGGAAAAATGATAATTTTAGTTTTGTTTATGCTTTTCTACTTTTCCATTCAATTACAAAAAGAATGGGATAAATCCATTATTTTAATGCAAAGAATCCATTTTATTATTAAAAAAGCTACTAAAAGTCAAGTTGCTACTTTTTAAGTGTTTTTAGATTCAATACTAAGCAAAATGTAAAAAGGACCCAATTAGTCTAATGGATTTAAATCTTAAAATAAAACAATCAATACAATGTTAGTTTAGTAACGATTTTTTTTTTTTTGTAAATGTATATTTTTTCATTTAATTTTAAGTAGTCATATTTATTTATTTTTGAATCTCAAAATAGCTGAATGTCATTTTACTTGACATTCATCATTACAAGTTCATCATTAGTACAAGTACAAGTTAATATCAAGTACAACTCATTACACATTCATTATTACAAGTATTTATAGTTTAAAATTTTTAATTTGAGTTCACTTGTTAAAATAAATTCTGTCTTAAATTATCCAAGAATAAAATAGGAGAAATAGAAATATAATATATTAAAATTTATTGATTCTCATACAGTGGTATTCATATTCAGATGATTGAGAGGACATAAGGTCTAGGAAGACTATTTGAGGGAAACCACTCCAGATTTAAGTGCCGTATAGGGGATATTCGGTATATTCTTTTTATGAAATCCGACTGTCGATGAGAAGTGTTTTACGTAGGCTGTTACAATAGCCATCGATGATGATTGTGAGAGAGTGTTCCTCATAGACACTTTGGAGTGTTCAGGGCTTTTTCCAATATATGCACAAATACTGGGTAATAAATAATACTGGGTACTATTGTATGATTTATCCTTAAGTAGTTGTCCTTGTTCCACACCGGAGTTGTGTTATACAGGAAAGTAACTAATTAATTTTGAGCAATGTTAAGCCAATGAAAAACAAATTAAATAATAAATAAGAAATCTGAAAAAAAAAAAAAAAAAAGATTTTAAAGTTATTTTTATAGAACAAACTATGAATTCTTAGTTTAATCAATTAATCGTATTCCAAATATAATAAAATTCTTCTGATTTAAGAAATGCATTGAGATTCAAAAAATGAAATAACTACATTTATTATATCACAAAATTTAAATTAGGAATTTTTTATTTATTTTGATGTAAATTAATGTGACCATAGGTTTTAATATTGATATGGTATTTTTTTAAATTTTATATTTGTAAGGTTTATGTATTAAATAATTACTTTAAATTATGAACCCATTCCAAGAATATACTCAGAACCACACTATTTAGACCTTTGAAGGTCACTGAAGTTGCCTGCGAGTTGCCTGAAGTTGTCTTGCGAGTTGCTTTACGTAGGTTGATACAATAGCCATCGATGGTGATTTTGAGAGAATGTTCCGCATAGACACTTTGAAGTTTTTTTTGGATTTTTCGAATATACAATACACAAATACTGGGCATTACACAATATTGGGTATCTTTATAAGGTTACCCTTAAATAGTTGTCCTTGAAACCTTCAGAGTTGTGTTAACCAAAGTAAATAAGTAATTTTGAGGAATATTAAGTTAATCTTCGAAAAACAAAATAAATAAAAAGATATCTGAAATATCATATTTGAAAATTGCTTTTATTGAAAAGCCATGAATTGCTTAGTTGAAAATTAACAGTATTCCAAATTCTCAGAATCACACTATTTAGACCTTTGAAGGTCACTGAAGTTCTATGTCTTGCGAGTTGGTTTACGTAGGTTGATACAATCGTCAGAGATGGGGTTGTAAGAGAGTGTTCCGCATAGACACTTTGGAGTTTTCAGACTTTTCAATATACAACACACGAATACTGGGTAATACATAATATTGGGTAGCCTTGTAAGATTACTCTTAAATAGTTATCCTTGTAAACCTTCAGAGTTGTGCAACTCACAGTAAAGTAATTAATTAATTTAGAGGAATGTTAAGCTAATGTTCGGAAACAAAATAAATAAATAAATAAAAAGATATAAGCAATAAGAAATCCGAAATATCAAATTTGAAAGTTTTTTTTTATTAAACAAATCATGGATTACTCAGTAGAATCAATTGACCGTATTCCAAATATAGCAAAATTCTTTGATTTAAGAACTGCACTTGAAATTCAAAAAGTGAAATAACAATTGCACTTATTATACCACAAAAATCCCATTAGGGATGTTTTTTATTTATTTTGCTGTTAATATGATCACAGGTTTTAATATTGCATATATTATATTTTTTTTAATTTATATCTTCTATTTATAAGGTTCATGTATTAAATAATTACATTAAACCATGGAGTCATTCCAAAAACTAAACATTAGAACAATATTAATGTAGGCCTTTGAAGATCACTGAAGTTCTATGTCTCCAAGAATTTTGGACAAAGCCTTCACAGCAGTTCAACCAGAAAGATAAGGAAATCATCCAACATCATAATCTTTAGGCTATTACAGTCTTCAAGCCCACACATCATCCTCTATGTGACTAGGAAAGTAAGGAGAATAATAATCCTCCTTCCTTGAACATATAATCCTCCTTAAGACCACTATGTTGTCCTAGGAAGTCCGAATGAAGATAACGTTCTTATTATGAATAGTTCAGGAACTTCCATAATATAAAGGATGCTTACATGAATATAATGTAGTAGATACGTCCATAATGCCTATTTTCATGGTTTAAACTATTATTAATGCTATAAGTAACGTAAGAAATTAAAATATTTGAAATTAATAAATTGTTTTTTAGGATATTTTACAGCAATGACTATTTTACAACTATGAAAATTGGGAGGGCAACTATGACAATTTTCATGGTTTAAACTATTATTAATGCTATAAGTAACATAAAAAAATTAAATTATATTTGAAATTAATAAATGATTTTTAAGGATATTTTATAACAATATTTTATGACTATGACAATACCTATTTTCAGGGTTTAAACTATTATAAAGGCTATAAATAACATAAGAAATTGGAATCACATTTGAAATTAATAAATCATATTTAAAGACATTTTTTCAATAATAACACAGAATAATTTGATAATATCAATTTATCAATTTCATATTAAAACTTGTATTACTCACTATATAAAAATCAATTTTTTTTCAGTGTTTGGTATTTGTTAAAATTAATTTCAGAACTAATTTTAAGTTAAATACAGTGACTAAGTTACATAAAGTGATTTTCTTTATAATGTATTTGTATATTGTAAAAAATATTAAATCAGTAGAAAAATATTGTTAGAATATCTAAATATTTGTTGATATATTTATTTTTACAATTTAATATAATTATTATTACATAGACGGAACTTTAAAGAAATTGAATTTTAATTATAATCATATATTTATGTTACTGTTTAATTTAATTTTAGTTATGCAAAACTGTATATTGTTAATTACTGAACAAAACAAATTAATATAACAATTGTACAATTAAACCGATTTAAATAATTTTAAAATATTATAAAATAAACATATTGTCCATATAGCATTAATTTTTCTTTTTTTTTCATTTCAAGAAATTTTTGAAGCAATTTATTTTGAGTTTTGTAGTTGTTTGTGCAGTTGGATTGTAACTGGGTGTGGTTGGGTTTAGATTTGAGACACAGGTTTGGAACTCACAACTTTATTGACACACGCACAGACATCACACACATACATTTAAAACATACAACATGTAATACATTAAAAGGGATCTAATTAATGATTCGTGGAAGGATTTCACTTCTAAGCCAAAAATAAAGATATTTCCTCTCGGGATGAGAGATTGTAAACTACACGTATCTCAGGCAGGGCCGGCTGCGCTGTACCTCCTCTCTAGTGAGAGTCTCGATGCCTACTGATTATTTCTCATGAACGCCACAGGGGGGGGCGCTCATACAATGCGTAGGAAGAAGTACGGTTAAATCTTTATTAAAATTTTAAATATGCATACCTTCCTATGCAAATAACGCATACTATATAAAAATAACTAGGTCTATAAAACTGAAGAAAAATTATTATCAGTTCTAAAAGATTAAAATGATATATTTAAATTATTATTTTAGTACTATAATACACATAATCTACAACAATCTTGGAAACATTTATTATAATAAAAGCAATAATAATCGTTAATTAAATTCTACATTAATAATTGAAGTATGGCACAGCTACAAATTAGTAATGTCGAAGTATTGAAGATTTATTTGCCGAAAAGTAAGAAAATAACAAAAAATCGGAACTTAATCATTTATGTATGGTAGCATAAAAAAAAAAAAAAGGATGATTAAATATTTATGATCTCAGATTAGTAGAGTTTTAAAAAAAGAGAGACAAAAGCAAATATTATGTAACTTTTCAAAACTTGTCTATTGAAAAACACATTATCGGAACTTCACAGATATCGGAACTTTATTACATTCTATCATTTATTTCTAAGAATTCAGTCAAATATTTTTGTTAACAATCTAGTTAATTCAAAATATATATTAATATTTTTCTTAACATTTTTTTCATGCAGTTATAATTTCTAGCAATATATTATATTTTTAATAATATATTAATGTTATATATATATATATATATATATATATATTATAATAGTTAAATATAAATATTTTGTAATATTTTATTGATTGAATGATTTCGAACATTTAAGAAACTTTTTAAGATATAAAATAATACACGAATGAAATGTTATATTAAAATATATATATATATATATATATATATATAACAGAAGTTATTATATATCATGCAAAATATGGTAAAATGAATTTTTTTAATTTTAAAAAATTATTTTTATAAGAATATTAAGAATACTGTGAGAGTTAAAATTCAAACTTTCAAAATAATTTAGAGTAGAACATTAAAAATTAAATTATATCGGCTTGATTTATCCATTAAAAATGCCATAAATACATAAATTTTTTAACTAAAATTAAACTCCAAAATTATTAGTAAAATAGCATTTTTGAAAATTATTATTATGAGTCGATAATTAATAATAAGATATACTCATTCATTTTCTGTAGCTTTTAAATAAAACCGAATCTAATTGTTTTCGCAATTTTTGGAAAAAATGAATTTTTTTCATAGTTGAAAAAAACCTTATTGACAGTTAATTTTTAAAAACCAGTAAAATAATAATAAAATTTAATTGCATTAAACCAGCATTTTAAAAATCTATACCTTCAGAAACAATTTTTCTTAAAAGCTTCCTCAATAATCATATCTATTTTAAAAACCTCAATAATCAGATATCTATTTTAAAACCTCAATAATCAGATATCTATTTTAAAAATCTCAATAATCAGATATCTATTTTAAAAATCTCAATAATCAGATATCTATTTAATCAGATATCTATTTTAAAAATCTCAATAATCAGATATCTATTTAATCAGATATCTATTTTAAAAATCTCAATAATCAGATATCTATTTTAAAATCTCAATAATCAGATATCTATTTTAAAAATCTCAATAATCAGATATCTATTTTAAAAATCTCAATAATCAGATATCTATTTTAAAAATCTCAATAATCAGATATCTATTTTAAAAATCTCAATAATCAGATATCTATTTTAAAAACTTAAGAATAAGACACTATTACTTTCTAATTGCTTAATTACAAATTTCTAAAATTAAATGTTTACAAATAAAACCAAAATGCTTTCAAACAAACATATTCAAGAATTTGGATTAAATGAAATACAAATTTTAATCAGAGTTTAATCTACCAAATAGCAATTATACATAAAAAGCGAAATATAATTTTATTTTTTGCCAAACATTTGCGCTTACTTATTGACTCATTTTGTCAAAAAGCAATTTGTTTGATTAAACAAAATACAATCGACGAAGTTTTCAAAAAGTTTTTCACATTAATATTATTTGATTAATGAAACAGTACTGCATACGAAAAATCTATTTCAATAATACTGCCCATTAATAATTTTATTTTCAGATACGAACGAAATTCTCATCAAGTTGAAAATAAAACTAGAAAAAGTTTCAAATTATTTTTCGTTCTCCGTAAAGACGAAAATTTAAAATAATGAGATTTAAAATTAAATTCAGAGACGAATTCCAACTTTTCTAAATTTTAAAGTATTCAGAACTTTATTATATTCTGTCATTTATCATTTAATTTTAAGAATTCAGTTCAAATATTTTTGTTAATTCTGTAGTAATTTAAAAATATCCCTTAACCTTTTTAACTAAATTTTTTCTGCAATAAATTGTAAAAATATAATATAACATTTTTAATATATTAGAATTTGAACTAGATTAAGCCACTATATATTATTATATTTTAAATGAAAATTCAAATTCTTTAACAAAAATACGAAAAATTATTTTTACAATTATACATAATAAAGATTTGAATTGTTGGCATGAAAAAGTTTGCAACTTTTTCATTCAATAATGCATAAAAAAACAATTTTACGTATCTATTAACATTTAAATATTATTAAATTATAATGTAATTAGTAAAGAATTATATAAAATTTTGAAAGATTTATAATCAATATAGATGAATAAAATATGGGTTTACCACCATAAAATAAATGATATCATATATTTTCACTAATAATTATTATATATTAATTATATTATATTATTTATTAATAATTTTTATATTATATTATGATAATTGATAATACTTTTACATATGATTGAAAATATTTGATGGATGAAAAAAATCAATACATTTTAAGTAACAGAAATCATTTTCACAATTTAGAGTAGTAGTAATTTATTTTAGTAATTTTATTTTAGGGGTTTTACTTATAGAAAAGAATATTATCATATCAAAACGCATTTATAAACACTTGGAAGCAGGATCAAAACTTTAATGCTAATTATTATGGAAAATTAATATCAATCATTGATTACTAATATAATTATTAAATTGTAAGAAAATATTATATAAATATTATATTAAATTATAAACAATTAATTATTTATTATTAGTATTAAATTATAAGGTAATTAGTAATGAATCATAAATTTCTAAATTATTCATAATCAATTTTAATTAAGAAAATATGTTACTGTCATCAAATAATTGATACTTATTTTTCACCAATAATTATTATTTATGATAATTGATAATACTTATTTACATATGGCTTAAAAAATTTGATTGATGAAAAAAATCCATACGGAAATTAATAATATATTTTTGTTTTAGATATTTTATTTACACTCATGTCCATAAATTAAGGATAATTCAGAATCACACAGAAATTGAACTCTAAAAAATAAAAATTTCACCTGTAGAATTATCACACACATCTTGAAGAAGAATATGCAAATTAGAGGAAACCACCAGATGGCGCGGATAGTACGCCACAATGGGAGTGTAAGAGAGGGTATATAAGGAATGGTGGCAAAAAAGTAAAATTGTTCACAAGCGCTTTTAAAGCCTTTTCAGTG
Organism: Caerostris extrusa; assembly: GCA_021605095.1. Taxonomy (NCBI): domain Eukaryota; kingdom Metazoa; phylum Arthropoda; class Arachnida; order Araneae; family Araneidae; genus Caerostris; species Caerostris extrusa. Next base: position 27,240 of record BPLR01018930.1, read on the forward strand.
CAATAACCGCATAGTTATGGCACAAAGGAAGCATTTGATGATTTTTTACGTGGTAGAATTATAGGACGACTGGAATGTGGACGTACCCAGTTGGAAGTATCCGAGGAACTTGAATCGCCCAGAGTGTCATCTCCAGGCTTTGGCAACGATTCCAAGATGATGGTAATGAGTAGATGTTACAGCACAGGCCGCCCCGAGTTACAACGCCGAATGAGGACCGGTATTTAGCAGTTACTGCCGAAAGAAACTTACTGAGCACAGCATCAGACCTGCCTCGTCAGCTTTCTTCAGCTACAGGTACGACAGTTTCAAGGCAGACCGTGTACAGACGCTTAGGGCACATTGATCTATATGCTCGTAGGCCTGTCAGATGTGTTCCTATTACTGCAACTCACTGTCGCCTGCAATTAACCTGGAGTAGAGAGCATGCATTGTGGACACCGCAACAGTAGTCTTGTGTGATGTTTTCCGACGAGTCCATTTTTAGTTTGCAGTCTGATTCTCGCCGGACTTTCATATGGATAGAGCCAGGTACCCGTTACCACCAAGAGAACACCATTGAACGACACCGTTACGGTGGTGCAGGATGGCTCGTTTGGGAGGAATTATTCTTGGTACCAGAACTGACCTGAATGTTCAGAGTGTAAGGATGACAGGCCACATCTATTGGGATGTCATTCTAGAACAACATGTACGTTTGTTTCGGGGCACCATGGGTGATGAATTTCTGTTTATGGATGACAACGCCCGTCCTCACCGCGCAAACATTGTAGACGAATGCCTTCAATTGGAGGATATCACCCGTATGGATTGGCCAGCATACTCACCGGACTTGAATCCAATAGAGTATGTGGGATATGCTTGGCCGAAGAATTGCAGCCCGTCAACCTCCTGCCACCTGTCAACCGCAACTTCGGAGGGCATTGCTTGATGAGTGGTGTAATATTCCCCAAGATCAGACTGATAATTTGATACTCAGCATGCCTAGGCGTTGTAAGGCCTGTATTGTATCGTCCGGGAGACCTACTCCATATTAACCATAATACTAACCATGTTATACTGTTTTTGTAAATCAGGTTCTTTTTTGAAATTTGCTCAGTCATCAAAAATTGAAATTTTTATTAATTATGTCAAACATATAGCATCTGTTTTGCTCTTTACCTTTCGTTTAATAAATAGACTTTACAAATAAGTCAAATTTGTTTTGGTTTTGTCTCTTTCTTTGACTGAACTTCATTATCCTTAATTTATGGACATGAGTGTATATATAAAAAAATGCCATCATATGAATATGTATTTTGAACACTTGTATGCACGATCGAAACTTCAGTGCTAATTATTATGATGCTGAAAATGGATAATTATAATGAATTAGGATAATGAAAATGAGCATAAATCATTGATTATTAATATAATTTAGATCTGATTAAATTAATAAAATTTACATATAGTATATTTTGAAAATTGTTTTTGTCTTCTGATGAACTATAGATATTTCATGTACAAACTTTTTACTATTATTTATAAAGAATTTTTCATTTTTGAGCAAACGAATGTTAATTTTATATGTATTTATCATTTTATTTCATATATTGAATGTTCTGATCATTCATCAAAGTAAATCATATCATTTTCAACCAGAGTTAAAATCAGAATAAAATTTCTGGTCCTTCAATCCTACAGAATACATAAATAAGCATCATCAACAGCATTCTAAACATTTACTGGATTTCTCCCACTAGATTTTCAAACTTCTAGGAGAGAAAGGACTAGACTATTTGAAATCATATAGAAATACTCTGAAAACGTCTTCCAGATGCGGTAGATGGCGTTGCACGACAACATAAGTTCTGAAGTACTCGTAGATACTCTCTATTTCACACACTGACGTGGAAGCAGTAGGGTGTGTGATCGCAGACATTCTTCATTTTACACATTGGCGCAGCTGTTGTAGAATGACTGATCTTGCATCGCCCTCATCCATTTCAGCTGTAATGTTTGTAACCTCTTACAGTGGACCGGGAGTGATGGTTCAGTTTATTGATCTGTTCGATCTTCTGACCCATTTTGTCTTGATTATTTTTGAGGACCTATCAAGACATAGATAAAAACCACCAAGAAATTAACTGGTTAACGAAGAAGTTTAAAACATTTCCGAAATCCGCCCTCCCCCGAATTATTTGGAATTATATATATATAACAGAAGTTATTATATATCATGCAAAATATGGTAAAATGATTTTTTTAATTTTAAAAATTATTTTTACAAGAATATTAAGAATACTGATATTAATATTAATATTAATATTAATATTACTCAAACTTTCAAAATATTTTAGAGTAGAACATTAAAAATTAAATTATATCGGCTTGATTTATCCATGAATAATGCCATAAATACATAAATTTTTAAACTAAAATTAAACTCCAAAATTATTAGTAAAATAGCATTTTTGAAAATTATTATTATGAGTCGATAATTAATAATAAGATATACTCATTTATTTTCTGTAGCTTTTAAATAAAAACCGAATCTAATTGTTTTCGCAATTTTTGCGAAAAAAAAAAATTTTTTTTTCATTGTTGAAAAACCTTATTGATAGTTAATTTTTAAAAACCATTAAAATAATAATAAAATTTAATTGCATTAAACCAGCATTATAAAAATCTATGCCTTCAGAAACAATTTTTCTTAAAAGCTTCCTCAATAATCATATCTATTTTAAAAACCTCAATAATCAGATATCTATTTTAAAAATCTCAATAATCAGATATCTATTTTAAAATTTCAATAATCAGATATCTATTTTAAAAATCTCAATAATCAGATATCTATTTTAAAAATCTCAATAATCAGATATCTATTTTAAAAACTTAAGAATAAGACACTATTACTTTCTCTAATTGCTTAATTACAAATTTCTAAAATTAAATGCTTACAAATAAAACCAAAATGCTTTCAAACAATCATATTCAAGAATTTGGATTAAATGAAATACAAATTTTAATCAGAGTTTAATCTACCAAATAGCAATTATACATAAAAGCGAAATATAATTTTATTTTTTGCCAAATATTTGCACTTACTTATTGGACTCATTTTGTCGAAAAGCAATTTGTTTGATTAAACAAATACAATCGACGAAGTTTTCAAAAAGTTTTTCACGTTAATATTATTTGATAAATTAAATAGTACTTCATACGAAAAATCCATTTCAATAATACTGCCCATTAATAATTTTATTTTCAGATACGAACGAAATTCTCATCAAGTTGAAAATAAAACTAGAAAAAGTTTCAAATTATTTTTCGTTCTCCGTAAAGATGAAAATTTAAAATAATGAGATTTAAAATTAAATTCAGAGACGAATCCCAACTTTTCTAAATTTTAAAGTATTCAGAACTTTATTCTATCATTTATCATTTATTTTTAAGAATTCAGTTCAAATATTTTTGTTAATTCTGTAGTAATTTAAAATATCCCTTAACCTTTTTAACTAAATTTGTTTATGCAATAAATTGTAAAAATAAAATATAACATTTTTAATATATTAGAATTTGGACTAGATTAAGCCACTATATATTATAATATTTTAAATGAAAAATTCAAATTCTTTAACAAAAATACGAAAAATTATTTTTACAATTATACATAATTAAGATTTGAATTGTTGGCATGAAAAAGTATGCAACTTTTCATTCAATAATGCATAACAAAAAACAATTTTACGTATCTATTAACATTTAAATATTATTAAATTATAATGTAATTAGTAAAGAATTATATAAAATTTTAAAAGATTTATAATCAATATAGATGAATAAAATATGGGTTCACCACCATAAAATAAATGATATCATATACACTGAAGTGACAAAAGTCATGGGATAACTCTTAATATCGTGTCGGCCCTCCTTTCGCCCGGCGAAGTGCAGCAACTCGACGTGGCATGGACTCAACAAGTCGTTGGAAGTCTTCTGCAGGAATATTGAGCCATGCTGCCTCGATAGACGTCCATAATTGTGAAAGCGTTGATGGTGCAGGATTTTGGGCACGAACAGACCTCTCGATGATGTCCCATAAATTCTCGATGGCATTCACGTCGGGCGATCTAGGTGGCCAGATCATTCGTTGGAATTGTCCAGAATGTTCTTCAAACCAATCGCGAACAGTTGTGGCCCGGTGACATGGCGCATTGTCATCCATAAAAATCCCATCATTGTTTGGGTACATGAAGTCCATGAACGGCTGCAAGTGATCTCCAAGTAGCTGAACATAAGCATTTCCAGTCAATGTTCGGTCCAGTCGCACCAGAGGACCAAGTCCATGCCATGAAAAACAGCCCACACAATTACGGAGCCACAACCAGCTTGAACAGTGCCTTGCTGACAGTTTGGGTCCCTGGCTTCGTGGGGTCTGCGCCCCACTCGTACCCTACCATCAGCTCTTACCAACTGAAATCGTGACTCATCGGACCAGGCCACGGTTTTCCATTCATCTAGGGACCAACCGATATGCTCACGTGCCCACGAGAGTCGCTGCAAGGGATGTCGTTCTGTCAGTAAAGGCACTCGAGTCGGTCTTCTGCTGGAATAGCCCAAGAAAGCCAAATTTCTCCGCACAGTTCTAACAGACAAGTCCCTTGTACGTCCCACATTGATTTCTGCGGTTATTTGATGCAGTGTTGCTTGTCTGTTAGAATTTACGACTCTTTGCAGACGTCGCCGGTCTCGGTCGCTAAGTGCAGGCGGTCGATCACTGCGCTGTCCATGGTGGGATGTTATGCTTGAAATGTCATACTCGACACACTCTTGACACAGTGGATCTGGGAATGTTGAATTCCCTAACGATTTTCGAAAATGGCACGCCCCATGCGTCTAGCTCCAACTAACATTCCGCGTTCAAAGTCTGTTAATTCCCGTCGTGCGGTCATCATCACGTCAAAACCTCTTCACATGAATAACTTGAACAGAAATGAAAGCTCTGCGAAAGCACTGCGCATTTATACCTGTTCTACGCGATGCTACTGCCATCTGAAAATTTGCATATTGCTATCCCATGACTTTTGTCACTTCAGTGTATTTTCACTAATAATTATTATATATTAATTATATTATATTATTTATTAATAATTTTTATATTATATTATGATAATTGATAATACTTTTACATATGATTGAAAATATTTGATGGATGAAAAAATCAATACATTTTAAGTAACAGAAATCAATTTCACAATTTTGAGTAGTAGTAATTTATTTTAGTAATTTTATTTTAGGGGTTTTACTTATAGAAAAGAATATTATCATATCAAAACGCATTTATGTAATGCCAATTATTATGGAAAATTAATATCAATCATTGATTACTAATATAATTATTAAATTGTAAGAAAATATTATATAGATATTATATTAAATTATAAGCAATTAATTATTTATTATTAGTATTAAATTATAAGGTAATTAGTAATGAATCATAAATTTCTAAATTATTCATAATCAATTTTAATTAAGAAAATATGTTACTGTCATCAAATAATTGATATCTTATCTTTTCACCAATAATTATTTATGATAATTGATAATACTTATTTACATATGGCTTAAAAAAAATTTGATTGATGAAAAAATCCATACGGAAATTAATAGTATAATTTTTTTTAGATATTTTATTTATATAAAAAAATGCCATCATATCAATATGTATTTATGCACGATCGAAACTTCAGTGCTAATTATTATGATGCTGAAAATGGATAATTATAATGAATTAGGATAATGAAAATGAGCATCAATCATTGATTATTAATATAATTTAGATCTGATGAAATTAATAAAATTTACATATAGTATATTTTTGAAAATTGTTTTTGTCTTCTGATGAACTATAGATATTTCATGTACAAACTTTTTACTATTATTTATAAAGAATTTTACATTTTTGAGCAAATGAATGCTAATTTTATATGTATTTATCATTTTATATATTGAATGTTCTGATCATTCATCAAAGTAAATCATATCATTTTCAACCAGAGTTAAAATCAGAATGAAATTTCTGGACCTTCAATCCTAAAGAATACATAAATAAGCATCATCAATAGCATTCTAAACATTTACTGGATTTCTCCCACTAGATTTTCAAACTTCTAGGAGAGAAAGGACTAGACTATTTGAAATCATATAGAAATACTCTGAAAAACGTCTTCCAGATGCGGTAGATGGCGTTGCACGACAACATAAGTTCTGAAGTACTCGTAGATACTTTCTATTTCTCACACTGACGTGGAAGCAGTAGGGTGTGTGATCGCAGACATTCTTCATTTTACATTGGCGCAGCTGTTGTAGAATGACTGATCTTGCATCGCCCTCATCCATTTCAGCTGTAATGTTTGTAACCTCTTACAGTGGACCGGGAGTGATGGTTCAGTTTATTGATCTGTTCGATCTTCAGACCCATTTTGTCTTGATTATTTTTGAGGACATATCAAGACATAGATAAACACCACCAAGAAATTAACTGGTTAACGAAGAAGTTTAAAACATTTCCGAAATCCGCCCCCTCCCCCGAATTATTTCGAATTCCTTATTAACTAATTGGCGATATGAGATTGGCTTTATAACTTTTTTTTCTTCTAATGCAGCTGGCAGATAGACCGTGATCTTTCGCCATAAGGGCTGCGCCGATGTTACTCACTTTGCATTACCCAGGGGGCGCGTGTAACTTGATGGTAAGCCACGGACGCGGAGTAACAATGCCCCCGCAGCGCTCTACGATCCTATTAGGATCGGGACCTACGGCTTAAAGTGGATTCCGAACCACTACAACAACACCCATGGGAAAGCTGGATTTGAACCCGGTACCTGTGGTACTGAAAGCCAGAGCGCTAGCCATTCGGCCATCAGGCCCCGCTTTATAACTCAAAAGAAGACAATTAGAACACCTTCTTTGACTTAGTATACAGATGTAAACCTTCGTTAGTTGTTGATGAATGTTAATTATTAAACTTGATACATTATTGCGTGGTGTTCTTATCATGGTGCTGTGTACACTACCACGTCAGGAAATCCTTTTGATCCTGTATTTTTATGTGATATTGAGTCGTCTTAGTTTATTTACAGTGTCGCTTCGCCTTGTTTTATGTATTGCTTGCTCTAAACTTGATATTTTTGTATAACCTTTTGAATTGTTAAATGGCCTTTGCCAATAATTCCATCGATAAACAAACCAACACTTCTCTCTATATAAAATTTTATTGTTAAATTCATCAGGTCTTGTCAGTTTTTTTTTTTCTGTTACTGTTATTATTGCTTAACCATCAATAAGTACTATAAATATTTAATAAACAACAACTTATTATACTATTCAACAGTTAGTGAATAATATAATAAAACTTTTAAAACTATGTATAAACTACAACGCATTAAGTTTACATTTTTTTTTGCCATCCCACAAATATTTTAACTTTCGTAGTGCATCCATATTTTTGCTAAATATATTTCTTCTGTATATGTTAAAATGATGTTGAAATTTTTATTTTCATGATGAATCACTCTCTTATTTAAATAAACACGGAAACATATCATATGCTTTACATCCTTCTTGCCACAATTAGAATGGTTTGGTTTGGTTTGTCGCTCTACGGTCATCTTGTACACACGTGAGCTAAACAGACCAGGACCTACAGTTTAAAGTGCATTCCGAACCACTAACAAATATACATACCATCGCCAGGATTCGAACCCGGATTCTGTGGTACCAAAGGCCAGAGCGCTAGCCAATTAGCCATCGGGTCGTCATAGTTAGAGAAGATTCGAAGAAGAGCGAGATACGCCGATTCAAGAGTAAGCCAAAGTGTGTAAAAATTAAGAATACTAGTATATTCTAGTTAAGCAAAGAATATGAAAATAGTATGGGAATTTTTTCTTGCAGGATGAGTCTCACTTGATTTGAATAAACATGAAATGATCATCATCATTTAATATGTTTATCATCCGTCTATCTATCTTGCGTATTATCGGCCGGGTTAGAGCTCGAAGCGATGTTTGTAAGAAATGAAGGCGCTGATTGAAGAAAAGCGCCAAAATATGTCAAATTGAAAATGCATTTTTGTTCCGATAGACTTAACGCGGCTTGATTTATTTAAAAATGCGGAAATTTACTTATATTAAAAATAAATAATAACTTCGTGAAATACTAATTACATGAAAAAGTATTATGTTAAAAATTCCTTTCCCTGATTCAAAATTCCTTCAATGCTCTAACTAAAAAGGTGCTCTGGTGCTCGGTACCACAGGTATCGGGTTCGGATCCCGGCGGTGCCATGGGTGTTTGTAGTGGTTCTAAATCCACTTTAAACCGTAGGTACCGGTCCTAATAGGATCGTAGAGCGTTTCGGGGGCATTGTTGCTCCGCGTCCGTGGCTTATCTTCAAGTTACACGCGCCCCTGGGTAATGCAAAGTGAGTAACGTCTGTGCAGCGCTTGCCTTAAGGCATCCAAGACTGAGCTGTTTAAGTGTTTGTCAGCTGCATTAGAAAAAAAAAAAATATACATTAAAAATAAAATTTGTCAGCTTTGGTTACAAAGTTAGGCATGTACAAGATTATTTTAACGAAATTTCAACACATGAATAGTATTATGGATTAATATTATCGAGGCCAGGAATAGAACATTTTCAAAATTAAAATGATGTATGTTCAACAATGTCTCAAAACCTTTTATGTATACGGTTATATTTTAACAACGCTAAAGGACTAAGACGTAAAATAAATTGTTTTTCTTAAAATCATATAACAATGCCTTATAAGCAACAGAAAAATTTTTCTTTTTAATTTTCTTAACAAAAGCAAATCTTCTTTCAAATTTATTTTATTTATAACTTTAAACCTTGACTTATGAAATATTCTTCATATTGATGATACTGCATTTGAATTTAGTTCTATAAAAGCGTGGAAATAAATTTACCATTATACTATAGTAATTTTGTTTTGTATAACAAACCAATGAAATGTATAAAGAATAAAGTATAATATTTTCACGAAGATATATTCCAATTATTGATTTGCTTAAGGCAGTGATTCTCAAACTTTTTAAAGTCGGAGGCATTTAAAATCGTACAAATAATTGTGGGTACACTATACAAATTTCTGAAATATATCTATAGCAGTTAAGTCAAATATTTCCCAAAAATAATTCCATCATAAAAATAAAATAAAATGAAATGAAACGCATACCAAGTTTATTTATTCCTGAGTTTAAGAGCCTGAAGTGTATTACCGATAAAATTTTAGCATATATTTGAAAGACAAACTTTCATTTTCAAGTCAATATATATAAAATTTAATTGCTTAAGGCAATGTTTCTCAAACGTTTTAAAGTCGGAGGGTTGGAACATTTAAAATCTTACAAATAATTGCAGGTGTACTATTTAAAATTTTCTGAGAAATAACAGATGGGCTGAAAAGTTCATAGGTTCAGCTGTTGCACTATTAGTATGCCAGTTATGGCATTTTTAGTGTTCCTCACGTGCAGTTCACTCGGCTGACTGTCGATTGGACTCCGGTGTGAAATGATGGAGCCATGTTTCATCCATTGTCACATATCGAAGCAAAATTCGGGTTTATTACGATTGAACAGCTCCAAACACTGCTTAGAATCATCAATTCGTTGTTGTTTTGGGTCGATTGTGAGCTCTGCGCGGCACCCACTTTGAACAGAGCCTTCGCATATCCAAATATTCATTCACGTTATGTCCAACACGTTCCTTTGATATCTTTAGGGTCTCAGCTATCTTAATCAACTTCACTTTACGGTTATCAGAAATTATTTTGTGCACTTTTTTTGATGTTTTCTTCGGTAGCAGCCTATTTGGGGCGCCCACTGCGTGCATCGTCCTCGGTGCTCATTTCGCCTCGTTTAAATTTAGCAAACCACTTCTACGGTTGATTTTCTTGGTGCAAAGTCCGAATAATGTTTATCAAGCCAAGCCTTGGCTTCTATAGTATTTTTTTTAGCCAAAAAACAATGCTTTATTAACACACGAAATTCCTTTTATCCATTTTTTCAAAGTAACAAAAGTTGCTTCCCTAAAAATACTATAACTGACATACTAATAGTGTAGCAGCTGTCAAATTTATACACGTGTCTTTTGAAGGTTAGGGCTAACTAAAAATCATATGGATTTAATACTAAGAGCGCCATGCATGTGTCAGCCTACGAAATTTTCAGCCCACCTGTTATGTTGTAGCAGTTAGTTATAGTCAATATTTCAGAAAATAAAGTGATATTTTGTTAATATATAAATATATTCTGCTCTGTAAATATTTCAGAAAATAACGCAACCAAAAAAATAAGATAAAACGAACACCAAGTTTATTTTCATGAGTTAATGAGAAACATGACCTTGAAGTATATTAGCGATTTCTTTAATATTTTAACATATATTTGAAAAGCAAATTTTCATTTTCTCGTCAATATATAGAAGATTTAATCTCTTTTTACACACCATTGCGGTGATGAAAGAAAATTATAATTCATATAAATGTAACATTGAAAATTGCAGAAAAATTTTCAAAACATTTTTAGATACTTATTGACACAAATTCTTCCATTATATAAAATACAAAAGACTTCAATAAACAATTCTTTGTATTTAATCCTCAATTCATGATCAGTTTATATAACTTCTTCAGTTAATGTTAGACGATCAATTCCACAGAGTACTTACAGATCCAGAGTCTCATTGGCTGAAATGGAATTTTTTAACGTTGAAAATCACATAAACGCTCTTAGTATCCAACCATGGAAACTACTGCTCCAATTTTTGGGAAACCTTCTTTGAGTATTATTGCTGTTTACTAACTTTTTATATGAATAAAAGAAGGAAAAAAAGGAATAAAAAAAAGATTAGTTGTTAATAATAAAAGCTATCTTTGAAGGACAAGAACAAGAGTAATTATATTTATATATATATATTTTTTAAAGCAAACATGATTATATACAGCGATCTTAAAAACTCGATGAGGAAATCATATCTCTGATTCTAATGTGCTATCCGAATTTCAAAATTTGTGCCTGCATTTTTATAATGAAAAAGTAAATAAAAACAGCATAAACAATTTTTATAATTGGCCTAATATAATGATTTTCGATTTTAGTAACAAAAAGTTGTTTTAAAATAAAACTATACTTTAAAAAAATATTTTTAAACGGTTCAACAACGTTAAATAGAAATATAAATAATATTATTTTCATCACAGTTTTCTTTCATAACCCTCTTAATATTGATCCAGAACTTTTACAAAAACTGTATTATATTCAAAATAATTTAAATGATAATATTTTAGTTTTTTAAGATTAATAAATTAAAAATGATGCAAATAAATCCATAACTAATTTAAAATAAACTTTGATATTCCAAACTTCATAAACGAAATATATGAAATGGATACAGAAATCTGAGTTTTTTTAAAAAGTGCACTTTAATAATTTAAATTTTTACAACTGAAGAAATTGTTTAAGAGTAAAAATAATTCATCTCTGACTTTATAAGATTTCAGACGTCTTATGAATGCAGTTATTTTTTTAATCTAACTTCTATTTCCATAAGTATTTTAATCTTATGAATTTGTTTAAGGAATGGAAAAATTAATTTCGTACCTACGATAGAATATAATGAAATGCAAATAATGTTATATTTGGATTTCTGAACAAGTTTTATTAGAATAAAGAAAATATTTGATAAAAAAAGTTATTAAAATTAGAATTTAATTATTTAATACTTCACAAGTCATTTAATTCGCAATAAATAATAAAGCAAAAAAAAATATATTTCTTATACCTCATTTTATAATGATCTGTAATCAATTAGTTTATTATCCATTTAATAATATTTTTGGATAAAGACATTTAATCTAGGTAAATTCAATATAATTAAAAATGTTTCTTTTTAATTTACCAGTATTCGAAAGAAGTGAAATAATTTCAATAAATTACTCAAAGATCGTTAATTAATAAAAATATGAATTAAATTTTGTTGTTGTTGTTGTTTCTTATCCCACTTGATACACAGCAACAACTCAACCAAGTCCATCGACTCGTGTGTTCTCATGGAAGGAGGTAACGGGGATGCGCAGCTTTGTTACGGAGCACCCGTAGGTAGAAGTCTAACTTGCCTCCGTGACACTGAAAGAGGGCGTTGCATTCTAGGAGGACTTTTAGGCGGAACTACCCCCGCATTTGCGTATTATATGGGAAAACACGGAAACCTCCCCTCCATGTAGTTCGACTAACAAGTCAAGAAGCTGAATATCACAAAAACGCCATCCATTCAAACACTGTCTACAATAATTCAATGGCTGATTGGGATTCTAGGGCGGATCGAAACTCCGCCTGTCTTAATGCTCACCAGCGGTGGAAGTTGCCTCCGAGCCACGAGTCGAGTAAATTAAATTTCATTCTTAATAAGCACATTAATTAAAATTAAAAAGAGTTGGGAGTAGAATTTATTTAAGATTTAAGATAATAATGCTGAATTATAAGAGCAATAGTTATCAACTACAACATCTGTAAATAATTAAATATTTGGAAAAAAAAAATATTTGCATTTCAAGATTTTATATTCTTATAAAAAAAATTTTAAATTTAAGCCCATATCAATATATATGTGTTTCGATCTGTGTATTGAATAATAACTAAATAAATATGTTTTACAGTTCCATTTATTTTAAATTTCATTACACACTTTTATAAAAAATAACACTTATTTCATATTATCATTCAGAATTACGATACCATTTATTAAAACCTTCCATTATACAAAAATATTTTCACATAATTCAACGCATTAAAAAAATCATAATTTTCGATCTTCATTTATTTTATAATTTTAAGTGTCTAGATTTTGCAATATATGAGCTTCGTATAGTTTAATTTATGGATGGCCAGACGGACAGCAGACTGGACAAGAAATTATACAGTTTGATTTTCAAAAGATTATATTTCTTAATTTCAAGGCTTGAGCCTGATGGGCCAAGTGGCTAATGCTCTGGCGATCAGTGCCACAGGTTTTCGGGTTCTGAGTCCGGCGGTACCTTGAATGTGTGTAATGGTTAGGGAATTTTTTTTAAACCATAGGTTTCAATCTAATATGAATATTGGACGTAACAATGTACAGCGACAATCCTATCCTGTAAAAAAAAGAAAAAAACTCTGAAAAATGTGCCAGAAGGCAAAAACATCCTTGGCTCACCATGGGGCTGTTACGCCAATAAATAAGAATTTCAAAGCTTTATAAAAATCTACATTATTTTTCTCTAGATGATAATATTTTCAACACTTCAGGCACATGCACATAGAATGAAATCCTAAAGTAATTGCAAGTAACAAATTTCAACATTTTTTTTGGTGTCGTGAAGTAATGAGATAATATAATAACAAAATTCTAAAAACACGATTCGTCCTTACTTATACAACGTTTGAATCAGTTCTTAAATAGAAATATGTCTTAAGCATTATTATAAGGATCTGAGTACTCCAACAAAGGCTTCGAATTTGTACACAGCAAAATTAAAATAATTAAATACATATTTAACCTAAAATTTTAGACTATTCTCAAAACAGGAAATATTTTTATTGTTCATGATTTAAAAAAAGAAATAAAACTTAAATGAAAATGTAATACAAAAAAATTTAAGTCCCTAATTTTCATAAAAATACTTAAATGTTTCAAATTTAAAATTTGTCTGAAGGAAATTTTAAAAAGAATAAAATATCTTTTAATAAATTATTAATTATTCAAAGTACAACTGCAAAAAAAAAAAAAAAAAAAAAATCAAAACGTCAAGTAGTGTATCCCCTAATAGCAGTAAATATTTATAATCGAAAAGTATAGGAATAAGTTTCGCAGTTTTTTTGTTTGTTTCTTATCCGACTTGGTAAACAACAACATATAAAAAGCTCCAAGAACCCTTGGGGTCTCATGGAAAGAGGGGGACAGCTTCTGTTCTGATGGAGCACCCGTAGGTAAAAGTCAGACTTGGCTCCGTGAAGCTGAAGAAGGAGAGCAGTGCCTTCTGGAAGGACTTTTATAAGGGATTTGAGCATTTGAGTATCGTATGGGAGAAAACCGGAAAACTCCCACCAGGTATTCTGACTAAAGAGGCAAGATGCTGAACATCACAAAAGGCTATCGCGTCTCCTCGTATTTTTTAAGCAGTGTCTGCAAGAAAGTCGCCAGCGGATTGAACCACTGCCCTGATGCTCACCAGTGTCACGCGTTGCTAGTGTACTACGAGTTGGGTATAGAGGAATATTTTTTTCTTTCTAATGTAGCTGGCAAACACTTAGACAGCTTGTCTTGGATGGCTTAAGGCAAGCGCTGAACAGACGTTACTCACTTTGCATTACCCAGGGGGCGCGTGTACCTTGAAGATAAGCCACGGACGCGGAATAACAATGCCCCCGCAACGCTCTACGATCCTATTAGGATCGGGACCTACGGTTTAAAGTGGATTCCGTACCCCTACAAACACCCATGGCCCCGCCGGGATTCGAATCCGAAACCTGTGGTACCGAGCGCCAGAGCGTTAGCCACTCGGCCATTCAGGCCCTGAAAACTATATTAAAATGTTTTTTTTTACTTTAAATATATTAAATCATTACAAAATTTTAACGAAAAATTAAAAAAATATTATTTTACCTACATTTTTTTAATTGCATAAAACTTTATTTTTCAATTCCTTCTATTAGCTCACACTCTCCCTATACATATCTTGTTCAAATTTTCAATTGTTAATAAAATACTTTTTATTCCTCCACTCAAGTTCAAATATATTTTTTTGAACTTGTAGTGGATGACCCTGGATGTTAATGCAATTTTTTTCAAATATTAATTCAGTAATTGAATTTAATGAATTAATTTTAGTTTTTTTAGATTTAAGTTGCTTATATCTACCAATAGATGGCGCCAGATAAACTAAAAAAATGAATGAAAATTATTTATAAAGGACTTTCTGCAATATAGTGGGAAAAAAAGTAGGAATTGACTTTAATTTTTTTTATATTACTTGTTTATTGCTAAAAGAGTTTCATGCCACAAGATAACATCAGCATTAAAACACTGAACATAGACATTAGTTTAATTTTTGTACTGATGGCTAAAAATAATAGGGAAGTCCTTAATAACTTTCGTAATTATCATTATACCAGCACATAAGTGATATCGTTAGAAGAACTAACTTGTGGTGCAATGCGGCTGATAAACAAAATTAATTAACATGGTTAATTACTCGCTAACTAAATTTTTCCATTACGGAATTTTAGCACAATCAATTAAGCTTGTGAAATATAGTATATTCACCAATTTTTGTGACAGAATTCAAATAAATTTTAAAATGACAAGAAAGGCTTCGTATAAATATTACACTCGATTTATTCATTAACTGAACAATATGTTACTGTCTTCGTTGTTTGATCACTAAGAAAAAAAAAATATTTGATATAATTGAAAAACTTTGTAAACAATAAAAATAGTTGAACATTTTTTTAATTAAAAACATTAATTAACTTTTGAGTCAATTAAATCATCCTATGAATAACTGAGCTGTGAATGGTTAAAATGCATTATAAGGCTTCCCAATAAAATTAAGACAATTTCTTTCGTAGGCGTCTTAAATTTTCTACGTCAATAGCATCAAATAACAAACAATGAAGATCATTATTATTTTCTATGTCGTCTCGACATATTGGCCAGATATAAATTTATTACTTGTCTAATATTTACTATGTCTCATGTATCTATTATAATGGGAAAACAATGATGAAAATTTTTATATGGCTATCAAAATTAAATATATCGGATATATATTGTGTCGACATATTGTCCAGATATAAATTTATTTGTTTAATTAAATTTTCACATTGTTACAATATTTTTGCCTAGAAATGAATTAATCTGCAATATATTTTAATTTATGATTTGCCCTTATTTGTAAGAAAAGTAAGTAGTTTCTAGGAAGGAACGAAGGAATTTTTCTAGGAAGTATCTTATTACGAGTCGATCTGAGTGGTCTGCATAATACAGAAAGAAAGACGCAATTCAACAGTTCTACCTTGTGGGGTTTTTATGGATACAATTATCTAATTAACATTTCACACACAAATTCCACTTTGTGGATAACAAATTGTGTTACAATGGTGTCAATTCGTGGCTTTTTAAAGTAATAAAAGCCATGAATGATTATTGCCCTTAACAGAACTTTACAGCATGCCGACCATAAAAAGGCGCACGTTTGGGAAAGGAACTAAACAGAGGATCAACCCTAATAGACACCTTGCCCCCAAAAGCCTTATAAATTCCAAATAAAAACTGAGGCACCTCAACAACAAATAGTAAAGAGGGAAAGATATAAGAGCGTATGTGCAATTGATATGAAAGGTCAATAATCGTATGGGGAAGAAATTAAAAATTTCATCCTTCCTAATTATGTAAGCGATTTTGAAAACAAAAAGTAGGGAAGATGATAAAAAAAATCAGTGGGGATGAAAAACACCAAGAAACAATACAAATGGTGATGGCGATAAAACACGAAATAAACTTAAGATAGGCTTCTAGCC
>BPLR01018931.1:0-15446 GCA_021605095.1 Caerostris extrusa
TAAAAAGCCATTTCAGTGAGACATTTGTAATCGATATTCGATCGATTGATTCATTGTGAAGAAAACACCGCCGTGGAAGAAGTTTCTCACAAAGAAGCCATTTAGCGAGACACGTGCGTACACTATGAAAATAAAATGTAGTATGCTATATAAATCATCATTTCAATATTTTATTTACACAAAAATTTATGACCATTGCATTTATGTGTGTAATGTTAAATTTCAAAGAATGATGAGCAGTGAATGCTTTTGTTTTTTAAGTTTGAACAAACGATTTTAGAATTTTACACTAAATAATTGTTTTTATAAAATGTTGTTTTCATTCTTCTATTTTGTATGCATTTGCATGCTTTTATAATAAGCAATATTTTATATGCAGTTAATGTGAGAATTCTATTATTTCTTCTTTTGAACAAATTTAGAAATATTTTCATTCTACGAATTGTAATTTTTATACTGTGAAAGAGAATATATTTTATATCAGTTTTTTAAATTTTCCCAGAAGTACAGCTTAAATAAACGTTTTGTTGAGTAGGCGAAGTTTATTTGTATGTATTTGTGTGCTCTTTTATTTCATAAGAAATATTTTATATGTGTGATTCATTTTTCTTCTGAACAAATTTAGAAATATTTTCATTGTAAAAATTATAATTTTTATCTTCTAAAAAGAAAAAAAAAAATGTTTATAGTTTTTAAATTTTCCAAGAAGTAAAGTTTAATTAAACTTTTGTTGAATAGTCAAATAATATTTATTCTTAGTGTAGTAATATAATGTTTTCTAACGAATTTCTACAAAACATCATTACCAAATTATGAAACTATTTGAATTAAAAAGAAAACCTTATTAATGTTTAATAAAAATACTTTTTAACACATTTTAAATCACATTTTTATATTAACAAATGTATATAATTGAAATATTAAGCAAATTACGATATATTTATAAAAGCAACTGTGCATAAAAATTAATTTTATGCATAAATATTTTTATGCCAGGAACATTGTTCATAATTGATCTTAATATATAAAAACAATAATTGAAGATGGTGTATTTCTTGTTTTAAATTAATGAAAAAAAAAGGACAATTATATTCATATGTGTAATGGTGTATTGCTTAATTACTTAACATTCTTTAAAACTAATGTTATTTTTGATATTTTTGCAGTTTGCATATCCAATTTTTAGATTTTTACAATAAATGTTTTTATATTGTTTTGTGTTTTAAGAAGAACAGTAGCATATAAAATGGAAAGCATGTTTATATAATACACTGTAATTCATTTTTCTTTTGAATAAATTTAAAAATATTTTTGTTCGAATGTCGATTCTATACTGTATATGGGGAAAATATATTTACAAAAATTAAATTTTTAATATATTCCACCAAATAAATTGTTCATGGAATATTAGAAGGATATTAATAAATTAATTGAATAATCTGATGGGGTTTTTTTTTTATAGAAATTCGTTAGGAAATATGATATTGGTATATTATTTAAAAAAAAAAAATCTTACAGTGTTTGCTTAATCATTGCTACAGATTTTTATTAATCTTCTGAAACAAATAATTTTATTATTTAAATCGTCTAGAAATATGAAATTTTTTATAATATGAAGATCTTGAATATTATGTAATAAAAAAAATTACATTATAATGTAGGTATACCCAATCGCGAATAAAAATGAAAATAATTATTTTATATTTATGACTGAATGTGTATTTTATTGTTGGAACAATATTTACAGTATAATTAAAACTAACCATTATCTATCTATTCATAATATAATTTCACATTATAATTATTCCCCAAAATTAATTAAAAAGCCAATAATTGTTACGGATTTTCTTTTGTTTAACAAAATCAGGACTATAGATAATCAGGGGTAATTGTTTATAATTTTAATAATATATAGATGCTTATTCCTATCGTATTGCAATTGTATTAGCAAGATTTCAACATTAATAAATGAATGTAAATGAAAAGTTGCAGCTATACAATTTTTTCTAATGTTCGTTGAATTTGTTTTATCGAATACCATTCAAAAAAAAAGTTTCTTCTTTAGAAAATTTTATGCAAGAAACATTTTAGAATCGAAAATTGCTTAGAGCGAATCAAATAAAATATGTAAAGATTTTGGAAAGGTTTTATGGAAATCAAAGAAATAAAAGACACTAAAAAAAAAGGTCCTTACAGTTTAAACTTTTTTTGCATGATATCAAGTTATTTATGCTTAAAAAACCATCAGAAAACAAGACTGTAATATATTACTGAAAACATTACCGAAATTACAAGCCCCATAAAAGTATTCGATCATTCTTATTAAATGCATTTATTTCGAATGGGTATGTCGAAATGAACACTGTGTTGCAGCACAGTTAGCTTTGCATCGTTGGCAGTCTTGAACCTGCAGCAAAACACCCTTGTAGCAAAAAAAAAAATTCATACGAATTTCCGGAAATCGAGTAGCTAGCGCTCTCGCGCTCGGTACCACAGGTTTCGGGTTCGAGTCCCGGTGGTGCCATGGATGTTTGTAGCCGTTCGGAATCCACTTTATACCTTACGTCCCGGTCTAATAGGATCGTAGAGCGTTACTCCGCGTCCGTGGCTTATCTTCAAGTTACGCGCGCCCCCTGGGTAATGCAAATTGAGTAACGTCTTTGCAGCACTTGACTTACGGCATCCAGGACAGCTGTCTCAATGTTTGCTAGCTGAATTAGAAAAACAAATTTCCGGAAATCAAAACAAAAATACATTTTAATGAAGAGTATAGATAAAAAAAATTACGTTCATCATTAAATATAATCTAAGTAATTGATTTTATGGAATCAAGAAATGTATCTTCAGACAAAGATCTGTACGAAAACTTAAAAATATATTTCAGCAGATAATAAAAATGCATATACATTTTATTTTTATAACGAATTTCTTTTAAAATGCATATGCTTCAAAATTTCGTTTGACATTATTTAATTTCAATTCTCACTATTACGCTTAATGTATACTATTCTGAAATTTTTTTTACTATTTTTGCTGAAAATCTGTCCAAGTTTGTTTATGCTAAATATATATGGCAATATATTAATTTCCGCATAAAACATAAATCTTTGAATGGATTGTTTTTTAAACACGTAATCATCCAAATTTATATTTTTTGGGAGATAATTTGAAAAGAAGTCAGTTTTTGGAATCAATTTAATGAGAAAAATAAATGTGCTTTCAAGTTTTATGTTTTTCTCGAAACATAGTGCGTCGATTTAGAACGTGTTTATCATAATCTGTGAATTTAAAGGGATTCCAATTTATTTAAAAGCATTTCAATGGATTGTTTTTAAACTCATAATCATCTAATTTTTTTATTTATTTGAAATTAACAAATACAATGTCAATTTTGAATATTTTAATGAGAAATAAATGTGTTTTCAATTTTTAGGTTGTATTATATGAGGCTTTTCCCGAAGCAGATTGCATTCATTTCGAACACGTTTATCATAGACGTGTTCTGATTTTTTAAAGTTTTTAAGTAAATTAGCATGCTTCCATAAGTTTCTATGGGTTGTGATTAATTTATAATTTCAAAAATCACATTGAAATTAAATATAATATATAATATATATACTAGTTTTTCTACAGTGGACCTATTAAATTTTGATACGTAAAGTTGGAATACAAAATACCTTTTTAACCTTGGATTCAGAAAAATCCAACATATCTTCCCGAAACAAAATCTAGCCAATAGGGAAGATCCAAGGTTGATAGATCCTCCTTCGAAGGACGGGTTTATTTTACGTTTGACTTTGGAACAGGTAATTGGGTAGGGAGAAAAAGAAATGGGAGTGGGTGGAGTCGAGTGAAGAATTCTAGGCGGTATGGAGGGTACAAAAGATCCTTAAACGAACATGTTTATAAGGTGGTTCAATACTTGCATATGCGAGTCCTATTTGGGGATTTACTGCTCCGTCGAGACATGAATGGTCGAGTGGCTAACGCTTCGAGAGCTCGGTACCCCAGGTTTCGGGTTCGAGTCCCGGTGGTGTCTTTGTAGTGGTTCGAAATTCACTCTAAATCGTAGGTCCCGGTCTCATATGACTGTAGAGCATCACGGAGCAAAAGTCAGACTTCTACTACGGGTGAATACTCCTTCACAACAGAAGCTGCTTCCTTCCCTTCAAGCATGAGTCGATACGGGTTCGTGGGCTTAGTCTAGATTATATATCTACCAAGTGGTAGAAGTAACAACAACTGCTCCATCGAATTTCGAGGTCATACAAAGACTTGAAAATAAAATCCTACGTATGATTACAAATTCTTCCTGGTTTTAATAAAATTTAATAGATGCATTCACGTACTGTAGGCTCTTCTATGTCTTTGGAAAACAAAGAAAAACTCGTTTATCTTGCTTACTTACAATACAATACTTTACACTTACTTTTACAATACTTGCACATGCCAGCACTATTTGGGGATCTACTGCTCCGTCGATTTTCGAGATCATACAAAGACTTCAAAATAAAATCCTACGTACGATCATAAATTCGCCCTGGTTTTTCCGAAATGAGGGTATCAGAAATGCTCTTTGTCTCCAAGTTTTAAACAATTTGTTTATAAATTGCACAAAATTTTTATAGCTCAATTCCAAGTATTAATAATTCTGTTTTGAATGATCTAGGCAACTATGATTGCGACATTTCTGATTTCAAAAATCGCAAAAGACCTCGCGCTGCTCTGAATATTATTCATTGATATTTCGATATCCTCCTTTCCAAATAAACATGCAGTTTCTCCGCCGAGTCGCAATTTCTCTCCAATTGTTGCTATCGTTTATTTTTTTTTTTTATCTTTTTTATTCCTTACCTGAAATATTATAATAATAATATTTAAAAAATAAAAAATTTGCGCATATATAAATTTAAAAACTTTACAAGTTAATTTTTTTAATAAATTAATAATATCCCTAAATAGATAAATTTTTTTATCCTAGATGCTAACCTCTGCTTTACCATCCACTATAGTAACACAATTCTATAGTTAAAGTTATTTATTACGAAAAAGTTAAGCGATTCGAAGAAAAGATGAAAACCATGCCACAAAATTAATTATACACTTCTTATATTTGTAAATTATGCCACCACTCACTTTTTTTTTTTGGTTTTCAAATTTTCTTTAAGAGTTTCAGGAGTACTACTGCTTATAACACATGCTATTGCGCCTACAACGCCTTTTAAATAGTATTTTTTTCTCATTAAAAATCGTAAAATGGTAAGCACAATGTGAGGCTTACACTGAATCTGAGCGTTTATTGGTTGTAAAATGCATTTAAGCATCTGCTTTAAAATCATTTAAGCAGAACAAAAAAGTAAACTTTATTCAATTTCAAAGTAAAAAAAAAAAAAATGTTTGAGGTTTTTTTCCATTTTTAGTGCAATTAGCCATATACATTTATAAATTACTAGAGGTTTGATTTATATTTGTTTGTGCCAGCATGAATAGTGTTTGATATCGTTTACTTATGGCATAAAGTGGATTGAAATAATTGAAATGAGAATTTTGTAAAAATGAACGTCAAAAGTAATATACAAATTTTATTAGATGCATATAATAAAAAAAAAACAGCTGCATATTTCAGTATTTACAGAAAATCGATTGAAAATAAGAACAGTAGTTTTTTCTGAAAAAAAGATAATATAAATATTTTTGGAATATTGTGAAATATTAACAGGCATAGATTTATATGTTGTAAAGTTTCGTTTTGAAGGATTTTGTTTAATGAATAATTAATGTCATTAATCAGTTATCACCAGTAAATTTTATTTGTTATTAAATTAGTGTATTGCTCTTTTGAACGAAATATCAATATTAATCATTCTTAATATCTTTTTCTGTAGAATATAAGGGAACTTCAGTGGACGACAGCGGAAGATAATCAACATGCAGATTACCCAAGAACACGGTGCAGAGAAACGAAAGACAATTTTAATATTGATTTTATATAATTTCTTATCAATTTCTTTAAACAATGTCAAAATATAGCATTAACGGAAGACAAGAGTCTTACCAGTGTAAGGCTTGTGTTGTTTGTGAAGTTTGCCAAAAAACATTTACGAAAAGGAAGTTTAAAATTGCATTCATTTATTCATTCGGAGTGAAGAACCATGCTTGTGATATTTATGGAAAAAAAGTTTATTCGAAATTTTCATTTGAAGATTCATTTTCTTACTCACACTAAAGAAATGCCACACGAATGCGAATTATGCAAGAGAAAATTTAGAGATCGAAGTGGTTTTACTTGTACACTATAGAGTCCATACCAACGAACGGCTTTATGTGTGCGGAGTTTGCAAAGAAAATTTTCACACAAGGGCTGTTTAAAATCTCATTTATATACCCATAAGAATGAAAAGTTATTTGATTGTAAAATCTGTAATAAGAAATTTACACAAAGAGAGCACTTTGCTAATACATTTATTGATTCATTTAAAAGAAAAACCGCACATTTGCATATTTTGTAATAAATCGTTTCGTCTGAAAAAATCTTTAATGCGACATTATCGTATCCATACGCAAGAGAAACCACACGCATGCGACAAATGCGGAAAAAATTTCTCGCAAGCATTCCATTTAACAAGCCACTTGCATACACATTCGAAAGTGAAATTGTAGTATGCGTGATAAAAAAAAACAATTTGATAATTTATTTACCTATTGACCTTTTTCCTATTGACTATTATTTTTTACCTATTGACCTACCTACCTTTTCTTTATTGTTTCTGACAATTGTATTTCTTATATGTATTAGTTAAATTTTAATGAATGATGATTTAGTTATAGTTTAAAGCTGTTTGCATAACTGTTTTTGGAATTTTAAGACAAATTACTTTTATGATATTTTTATAATTCTTTTATTTTATATACCAGTCTTCCTGTACCTGCTTTGATAATATACGATGCAATGCATTTTTTTCTGTAAATAAATGTGTTAATATTTTCTTGTTATAAATGATTATTTTTACATTCTATATTAAAACATAAATTTTAATTATAAAAAAGCTTTGCAATGATTGTCCACGAAGTAAAATTATCCTGAATATTGCAAGATTCTTTTTGTTTATTATATACGCTGTGTTTATAATATTTTTCTAATGGTTTTTATAAAATTCATTAGGAAATATTACAACAGTATGCAGAATATTACAATTAATGTATTTTCATAAAAATGAGTTTACTCGACAATTTTCTTAGAGATTTTAAAATTCCGATATTAGTTTCACAGTATTTATCTATAACACCATTTATTATTTTAAGATCGTGAATATTCCATTATTAGTAAATTCTATCTTTAGAAGGCTTTATCAAATTATAGTAAATATACAATACTGAATAAAATTAAAATTATTAATATGCCTGGCACAAAAATATTCCTAATTGATATTAATTAATGTATTTGTAACTATTGTATTTGTTTTTAATATAATTAGGACTCTAACATTTTCATACTGGACTCGTGAACAATTCACTGCTTCTTTCATATTGAAGTTATACTAGCTATATTTAACGTTAACGATAAATAAACGGTAACAAATACGTTTGCATCATAACAATATCTTAAGTGAATTGCATATGGCCTAAAATGATTTGATAAAAAAAAATATTTGTTAAAGGTTTCTAGGAAAACAAAAAAGTAAATGGTAGCAAAAATTGTTCTATAAAAACTTTGTATTTTTTGCTATCGAGATTATTAAAAAATTATTCCAATTATCAAAATTATTATTATTCGATATAATTCTGGAATTTTCTAAAGTTCTATGCTTTAAAAAATGTCTTCATCAGAAACAATATGTTAACAATAAGTTATAACAATAATTAAATAAGAATTAATTACTGTTTGAAAAATAAAATCGCAGGCTACCGAAAAAATAATCCCCATACAAACAAATGGTCGATTATTTTTTAATAAATTAATAATGTGCTTTTTTTCAAAAATGGAAAATTGCATATTTGACGAAAATTTAGTAATGATTTAAAAAAAATTCCTTAGTAAGTATTATTTTATTAAGCATTGAACTAAAATTTTATTTAAAAAAAAAATTATTTAGAAAAAAAAATGTTTTTTTTTTTTTAGTTTTAAGATCTCGAATAGTCTGTAATAATATATTTATATAATTAAAAAGTCCAATCCATATAAAATGTTGGTATATGCAATCACGCATGAAACTAAAATTGATAATGTGCCTGTCACAAAATAATCATAATTGATGTTAATTACATTAGTATATTAAATATTTATTTGTTTGGTTATAATCAATACTATAGTAAAATTTTCCCGTATGCAAATGGTAATTCCTTTCTTAATGCAATCGTATTAGTTTTATTTTAACGTTAATAAATGAACGAAAATGAAAAGTTGCAATAAAACAATTTTTTTAAATATTGGACTAATTGCCCATTTATAAAATTTAAAATTTGTTTAAATCCATTTTTAACATTGTTCATTAAGTTAATTTTATGTAACTTTGAAAGATCTAAAAAATAATAAAAACTTATTCAATTATTCTGAGAGCTCGAAATGCGCTCTGAATTTCAAAAGAAAGAAAAAAAAAGCCTATTAATACGTAAAAACATGCCTTGTGGAAGAAACGTTTAAAACAGCAAGTAACATAAAACAGAAATGTATTCTATATTTCTGTTTCAATGTATAATTTTCCCATAAATGTATTATACATTTAAAGATATCATCAGAAGAAATAAAAATTAGTCATGTTAAATGTTATTACAGGTTATCGAAAAATAAACCCTCATAAAATCGATTAGATATATTTAATAAATGATAAATGAATTTATCTCAAATTGTTTTGCCAAATATAGTAACAGTCTAACAGGATTATTATTATTTTTTTTTTTTTTGCTTAATCTGCTAAATAGCTGCATTTGTAGTAAAATATTGTTTTTCATTTTTAAGTCCCTAAAATTAAGAAAATGTATTTTATTAACGAGTACACATAAAACAACTAATTAGTGGGCTGAAAAGTTCATAGGCTGACACATAGATGACACCATTAGTATTAAATTCATATGATTTTTAGTTAGCCAAACCTTCAAAAGATACGTGTATAAATTTGATAGGTGTTGCACTATTAGTATGTGAGTTATAGCATTTTTAATTGAAGCGACTTTTGTTAGTTTGAAAAATGGATAAAAAGGAATTTCGTATGTTAATAAAGCATTGCTTTTTGGCGAAAAAAAATACTATTGAAGCCAAGGCTTGCCTTGATCAACATTATTCGGACTTTGCACCAGGAAAATCAACCGTAGAGAAGTAGTTTGCTAAATTTAAACCGAAGCAAAAAAATGAGCACCGAGGACGATGCACGCAGTGGACTCCCTAAAGAGGCTGTTACCGACGAAAACATCAAAAAAAAGTCCATAAAATAATTTCTGATAACCGTAAAGTGAAGTTGATTGAGATAGCCGAGACCCTAAAGATATCAAAGGAACGTGTTGGACATATCGAGCTCACAATCGACGGACAACAGTGTTTGGAGCAGTGTGTGGAGCTGTTCAATCGTAATAAACCCGAATTTTTGCGTCGATATGTGACAATGGATGAAACATGGCTCCATCTTTTCACCGGAGTCCAATCGACAGCCAGCCGATTGGACTGCACGTGATAAACACTGAAAATGCTATAACTTCACTAAAAGTGCTATAACTCACATACTAATAGTGCAATAGCTGTCAGATTTATACACGTGTCTTTTGAAGGTTAGGCTAACTGAAAATTATATGGATTTAATACTAGTTGCGCCATCTATGTGTCAGCCTACGGACGTTTCAGCCCACCTGTTATGTTCATCATTTAATATAATCTGATATTTCATGGAATGGATAACTTATATTAATTTCAGCTGAATTTAAAGAATACAACTCACCTTTTGGCAAAAATGTAAAAACATTTTAAAGTTTAATTTGAGTTAGAACAAGTTATATTACAAAATTTAGCACGATTTATTTTTTAATTTACAGTTATTTTATTAAAAATTTATTCTTATTGTTATTTATTATTATTTTGCAAATAGTTTGTCCAAATATGTTTTTCCATGTTAAAAATAAAACAATTCATTAGTTTCACTCAAAAAACAAATCTTTTAATACGGATAATTTTTAATAAATATGTAGAGGTTCAACTTTATTTTGGTTGAAAAAAAATGTCTGAAAATAAATTAGCTGTTATGGACATAAATTTAAAAGAAATTTTTTTTCATGTTTCGGGTTAATTTGCGTTATGCCATTTTTAAGTCCATGAGCCCTTCTCATGTGATGATGGCGGGGGAAGGGGGGGGCAGTGGCTAGTGCTCTGGCGCTCGTAACCACATGTTTCGGGTTCGGGGCCATGGATGTTTGTAATGGTTCGGAATTCACTTTAAACTGTAGGTCCCGGTCTGTTTAGCCTAATGTGTGCACAAGATGACTGTAGAGCGACAAACCAAACCAAACCATGAGAGGAGAGGGCAGCTTCTTTGTGATGTAGTCCTTCTTTGTGAAATCTATATAACTGCAGCCTAATTTTAGAGAACTTTTTTCATACCAATAGCTGCGAAACTACTCTGATACTGACGAAAATTATCGTACGGTACTATGAAAATTATGGCGTAGTACTGCAATTTTAATTGATTTGGTTTTCAAAGAAAATTCGTAAAAAATCAAAGTATTTAAAATCTGCTTTCAGAAATAAAAAATATTTATTGTGATAATGCATATTCTAAAAACTGCATGGAGTTGGGTACTGTTTAGAATCTGAAGTGAGCGAGAGTCCTAGTGGTTAGCTCTCCGGAATCTGGTATCTCAGACTTTAGGGTTCAAATCCTGGTATTAGTATGGATATTTATAGGTGGTTCCAAATCCACTTTAAACTGTATATCCCGGTTTGATACCAGACCCCAAGTGTGCAAAAAAAGACGACATACGGCAAGATTCCAAACTGAAGAGCGTTGTAGTTGAAGGATATTATTTTCTAATAATTCTTGAAAAATTGTGGCAACAGACACTTACAAAAAATACTAATGCAGAGGTTGGTTAAACATTCCATTATATCATTTAAAAAAACGATATTTAAGGAAAAAGACTTATATAAAATACCACATTACAGAAAGCGTTTCGATCTCTGAAATTACAGGTGAATAGTTTTGATTCTATATCGGCATCCAATTTCTATAGCATTTTTTTAAAATTCTATATTTTCAGTAGAAATTTTCTTTTGTTGATGTGTATGAAACCTTTCAGGTCGAACAACTGTTTGTGTTTACTACAAAATAAAAAAATAATGCATTAAAAAAATTAATAATCTGGAATAATCATGAAATATTTCTTTAATATGTATTATTTTGCGAATAAATATTTTCTCATATTGATAATGAGGATTATGAGCCAAAAAATTCTAAATTAATAATAAAAAAGCAAAGGTATGTTTTCTACAGAAACCCTAATTGTGTTTAGTTAATAAACCTCATACATTTCAGAGGATCACATCTACATAATAGTATATATCTTTAAAATATTATTAATTTGGTATTGAAAATGAATACTTCATTAAGATACTATTTATAAATTTCTTGAATAAATTATCAAAATATTAAATGCAGAAAAGATTCAATTGCATAAATGTTTAGCAATTTTATGCAAAAGACAAAGCAAAATATCTCTAAGCGGGATTATTTTCAAAGATAGAAAATTCCAACAGTTTGAAGTAGAAGTTTATTTTAGAAGAATGGTATTATTGTTAAGAAGTGTTACAGTACTTATACTTTACATTACCAATATTAATTGTAATTTGCTTAAATATTATTACTCTCATAGGTTACGAAAATAAGACTAGTTTAAAAGTCGTTTGCTTAGCAAAAATACTTTTATTTGATGTGCCTTCTTTTAAAAATATTAAAATGTCGACAAGAATATAAAGTCTGTTTCAAGTAATGAATACTGTTTTCAAAATTGTTTTTAAAGAAAATATATAAATGTCGTTTCACGTTAGCGCATTAATTTTTAGCACTCCAAAATAACAAGTCATAATTTAGATTCGGTTCTTTTTGATGAATTTTTGACATGAATTGAGGATTTTTAAAATGTTACATTGAAAACTTCTTGAGACAGTTGAACAGATTACATTATTTAAAAAAAAGCATTTTATTTCACGATATAAAAAAAAATGAATTTCTGAAAACAGGAGAATTTTAATGAAATTCAATAATTTTAGAATTTAGATGCGATCTCGCATTTTAGTAGCTACTTTGAAAGATCTATTCTGTGACAATTGGGCTATTGTATTATTAGCTGTCCCTATGCTTGTTTTACCAGATAAATATTTATGTAATAATATTTCCTTTGACGATTATATCTACTGAACTATGATTTACAAATAGGAAAGGATATGCTTCAAAACAATTATTAAATGTTTAGAGTGTAAGAAACGCTTGTTATACGTAATATTAAATATATATATTTTTTGGTTTAAGATAAATAATTTTATTTCGGAATGGAAAATTTGTTATTTGAAACTCGGAAAATATACTTTGAATATAACCAGTTCGGATAATTATATTTTAAATGATACTACATAAAATTTGCATAAACAGAACTGCAATATTAAAATAAAACTTTCATTGACAGTTTAAAGTTTGGTGAACGTTTTTAATATCTTAGACATCTGAAGGTATTTTAGTTTCATACTATTTATAATCGTAAAAGGAATCATTCGAAATAATTCTCCACCTTCGTCAACTACTAACGAGAATGTTTTGAGGAACAGAAGGCAAAAATGCATTTTTGTAACTATGTTCTAAACGTGGTTGAATGTTTAAACTTTTCATTTAGGGTTTTCTAAACATGAGTAATTTAGTAATATATCAATGGAAAAAAAGATTGTTTTATCATCGTTATAAAAATAGCAAATACAGGATCTTTAATATTTTATCGCTTTACTAAATGCTGAAAAAATAATAAGTTGAAAATTTTAGATGGATTAAGATGCGGGGATCCCAAAGCAATTTGAAATAGCTCTATTATTAATATTTATTCTTTTGCGATATAATTCATGTAATTAAACAATTTTAGAAGTTGGAGTGATGTAATTTTTAATCATTAAATTTAAGCAAAGCAAATAGCAAACTCCTTCAAATTTCAAATAAAAATATTTCGAGATTTTTCGCATTTTTAGTGCTATCAGCCATTATCATTTAAATTATAATTGGGGAGGATTAATATATGATTGACAACATGAAGATATTTACTGATATCGTTTACTTATTACATATTGAAGGAACTAATTCAAATGAAAATTTTTGTTAAAAATGAATAACAATTTAGTAAAAATGTTCAGCTTTATAAAATTTTCGAAAAGTGATCAACGTTTAAAGTAATATGAAACTTTATTAAATACATATATTATGAAATAAATTTTCAGCATTTATAGAAAACCAATTTAAATAATAACCGTTTGATTTAATGTTGAAAATTATTTTTTTCTAAATATTCAAAAATTATTTTAACGGTATAGTTTTTATATAATGTGTCTTGTTTTTGTTTAATTAATAATTGTCATTAATCAGTGACAATGTCTAATTTAATAACAGAAAATTTTATTTAGTTGTTAATTATTTAAAAAGAATATAATTTTTTACTCTTAATATTTGACATTTATTTTTCTGTACAATATAAGGACCTTCATTTGGAAATCATTGAAAATCATCAAGGAAACAGGTTAAAAAATTCTAAGACAATATTAATTAATTTTTATCTTACAAAAACTCAACCATGTCATCATCTAACATTAATGCAAAACAAGAGTTATTACCAGTGTGAGACTTGTGATAAAGGTTCCAACAGAAAAGAAATTTATCTCTGCATATGTGCGTGTTCACACAGGTCTTAAGCCACATGTTTGTGGCGTTTGCCAAAGGCATTTATACGAAAAGGAGATTTGAAGACGCATTTATTTACGCATACTGGTGTGAAAAATTATGCGTGTGAAATTTGCAAAAAAGAAGTTCCGGCTAATGTCTTCCTTGAAGTCTCTATTTGCTGACGCACACGAAAGAAATAAAACACGAATGCTAATTTTTGTAAAAGAAAATTTTCACATAAGGGCAGTTTAAAATCTCATTTGCTTACACACACAAATGAAAAGCTATTTAATTGTGGAATTTATAATCAGACATTTAAGGGAAAAGAGCAATTTGAAGAGACATCTATTGCTTCACACAAATGAAAAAACCACACTTTTGCACATTGTGTAATAAATCGTTTCGTCAGAAAGGACATTTAACGGTGCATTATCGTATCCATACGCAAGAGAAACCTCACGCATGCTACAAATGTGAAAAAGGTTTCTCGCTCGAAGATACCTTTAACAAGTCACAGCGTACCCATTCGAAAGTGAAATTATAGTATGCTAAATAAAGAGCTTTTTGTAGTTCATTTTCTTGACTTTCTTTCATTTTCATTGACTGACTTTAACTTTTGACTGATTACAGTCTGGTAAAAACTTTAAGGCCAGTAGACATTTTTGAGAAAATGGAAACATATTTAAATCGAGGAATTAAAATACCATTTGATTGATTAATTATTGAGCTTAAATAAAAAGTAAAAAAGTAGAAAAATTAATTTGCAAAATATTTTTATTATTAGAAAATATTACAAAACACACAGATGAATATTTAGAGCCTGAGTAAAAACTTTAAGGCCAACATAGAAAATAACATATAAGGGAAAAAATTGCAAATTCTTTGATGGTTGTGCAGAGCCATTACTTCAATTACTTCAAATATTCTTGTTTTCATGGATGAAACGAGTTTTGACAAAGGGTGTGGTGCGGTTTTTACCACCATTCATCTTCGATAGTAGATTTCAACTCTGTTGTTGATGTAAAATGTCTCCCGCTTGCGCCAACTCTTCGCGCTGAAGTCAACCCAAAGATTCTCGATTGAGTTAGCAGGTCAGGTGATCTAGCTGGCCATTTCACAGTTTCAACATTGTTGACTTGGGGCAATTTTTTGTGCTGTTACTCAGGAATGGATCAGATTGCATTGTCTTGCTGAGATTTCCAATTTTCACCAGCAAGACATTCAGCATTTAGCCGAAAGATGATTTGTTAAGGACATTTTGGTATCACTTGTGAATTCATTCTACCTGGAAACGAATGCAATTGAGCCCACACCATTGTAAGAAAAACAACTGAAGTCATGACAGACCCTCCACCTAATTGGCGCTTGGAAAATATTTCTTTTTCATTTCTTATATCATGCCAGTAGAAATTCCAGCCCTCTAGTCCATCAAATTCCATTTTTTTCGTCAGAAAAATAATTCTGTCATTAATTTGTCAGATTGGCGACTTTCTGTGTAAAAGTTCAAACGCTCTATTTTGTGTGCTCAGGTAACTGAAGCTTAGTCAATTTTGC